>OVBI01000326.1:0-89521 GCA_900406495.1 Sisymbrium altissimum | reverse complement strand
ATATATATATATATATATATATATATATATATATATATATTTTTTTTTTTTGTTTTCTGAACATGTTATATTAATATATCTTTTGCTATCACACAGACCCCAATCTAATTTAGTTCCGATGTAGTGACAGCTAAATTATACCAAAAATAAACACTTCGCAAAATGATTTATATAAAAAGAATGAATGAATGGATGAATACCGAATTTGATATTAACGAAAATGTAGACTAGACACTCTTTAATAATTTGTTGATTAAGTGAAACCAATCCCTTTGTAAATAACTCTTTCCCCCCCACAAACCCACTTTGCATTTTTGGCTACCAAACATTGACAGCTTTATGAGTTAAGCAATTAATGCATAAGGTTTAAAATAGGTGGGTGCAACAGCAACAGTACCAAGGCTGCTATAACTGTATGACTCTTTTAGAGAGGTCCCAAAGGTATTCATACATACACACACATGATAGGGAGGGACCATGATTTCAAGTTTGATGCTTTTCTTAGAGAGAGGAAAAGAAGAGGACAACGAGAGAGTGATGATTCCTATTTTATGTGCAGCTCAAAAATGGCTTTATGAAAGCGCTGATATAGATGCTAAAAATCCACAATTTTGTAAGAGATGAAAGGTTTTAGAACTTTAGTTTGAAAATGGAATCTATCATTCAGGATATATGAACAGATTTGGAAGAGACAAATCGCGAAACGGTAAAGAACATTGAGATAATCTTTCTTTGAATATACTTTATGACCCAGCATTTCACAACCCTCTCTCTGGAGGTGGGAACGCCAAAGCCTTGAATAATGTACATATCAGTTAACCACAAAATCCAAACAAATATCAAACAGGTACAGACCGCAAAACACTAATAACCACAACTGGCTGCGTTATGCGGCCAAATAATGTTCCTCTTCTTTTATTTCTGTCTCTGCAAATATTGTGACGTCGATGCATCAGAGAGAGTAAAACTCAAAACAGATTTATATTAGTAACCAGTACAGAAATTGACTTACATGTACAGTAATAACAAGTAACATTAATTTGTTTGTTATCTTCGATGCAAAGTTGCTGCTGTTCCATCTTTCTGACCTTTGGACATCACATCATAATTGATATATGCCAGCTGCATGAGGTTCTTCATACCGTAAAAAGAGCAAGTCAGAATGTTATATTAACTGTTTTTACTCATAAGCACACGACTTCATCAAATGGTTTACTCAAAATCATTTGCCATAAAAGAACAAATAAATGACAGTTCTTGACTTGAATTGGGTGGTAGTAGAAGACACAAGTTCATAAACTACGAATCTATGGTAGAAGGATTCTGCAAGTCGATAAAGCTAACAGCGTATGTATAGATTTCAATCCTGAACGAAACTTGCAAGTGAACTTCTACAACTGTATAAAACTATGATTAATCGTATACTTGGATGACAAGTGATATTCGGAGGAAAGTATACAGTACCTTGAACGAGAAATTATCGAATGGGCTATCCTCAGACACACTAGTTTCCAACTCCGCAGACCCGCCACGTCCATCAACCTGCATACCAGCATTGATCCAATCTAGGGACATTACGCATCTATAAAAGTTAACACCAATATTTCTGAGGAGGAAAAAGAATGGATCAACAGATATTACCCCCTCGTTGTGATCATTGCTCAAGCAACCACTGCTGCCACTTCCACTCGAGTTTCCATTGGTTGAAGAACGTTGCTTATCCGAAAAGCTACCCGGGTAGCGACTTTGGAAGTAACTTGTGTCAAGAGCATCTTCTGAATCCGGCACAAATGCAGCCTAGAATAAAACAGGCAATAAAATGCAAAAATGAGGAAGAAAAGAACATGAGCTTGCAAAAGGTGGCGAGTTTAAAAGCAAAAAGATAAATGAAATTCACCTTCTGCTCGGATAGAGTGCTCCAGTTTATGTCTTTAAAGAAGATGTGCTGCTTTACCTGTGTCATGATATTTGTTTCATCACTACACAACATTTTACAGAAAAACTGGAATCAGTCTTTCAAGAAAAAGAAAATCATGTCACCTCGGCCGCCCCTCTAGCTCCAAGTCTCTGATGAGGATCTTCCGTTAATAACCTGGATAAAGAACATGACACAGTGTTAGAGAATACTCTTGTCTTCTTCTCACTTCGGTTATAAGCTGATCTTGAACCAAGCATGATCAAGATGGCCATTTATTTGGACCCTGATGTGAACATACGTATAGTTCATAACTCCAGCAAAACATGAGAAGAAAAACGGGTTGCTTATTGATGTTTACAAACAGAGCTGCCGACAAATCAAGAAATGACTATTTTCACTTTGCATATGATTAGACTGAAAGAAAATCACTAACCGATCTATCAAATCATAGGCTTCATGGCTCATCTCCTCTGGAACATTAGGCCATGGTATATTTCGGTTGAGAATATTGTCAAATATTTTCTACAACCCAACAAACAAGATGCAGATCAAATATCAGGGAGTTGGAGAGTGAGCTAACGATATAAAATACTCTGTCGCAATATTTAAAGATGTAAAATGAAAATGGTTAAAAAGATAAGAGGCCGATACAAAAAACAAGGCATTTGATCATCAGCCAAAGTTAGAACGTCAGTTTCTACTAGAACCTTGAGAAACTTCTATCTTCTCTATCAAAAATATTTACTAGAAAGTCGATTTCTAGTCACTAACCTCAGGATTATCAGCGTTGAAGGGCGGAATCCCCACAATTAATTCAAACAAAACGATGCCAACAGCCCACCAATCCGCAGTTGCACCTGAACAGTTATGGAAGTATATCAATCTTTACAGTCTTGGTATGTTATAAACAGAATTGAATATCTGAAACTATTGTCAGATGGACAGCAGAGCAACAATTTTGGTAAGAATCTGGGCGGCCTAACTTAGCGTATACGCTGTACACTCAAGCTTTCCACCAGATAACTATAGCTGTGTAATCAATTTGATATACCACACTAATCATTTTAATCTCAACCAATTTGTACTCAAAAAGCAATATTTGGAATAATAGAGACAAGCAGGCAAAAAAGATTAGAAGAAAGTGTGTGTGCACCATGTCCTGTTCCCAGAAGAATTTCTGGCGCCAAGTAGTCAGGAGTGCCCACCGCAGACCGCCTATCTCGCCTTTCAAACTTATGCTCCGATGTTGGCAATCCACTGAAAACTGGACCAGAGAGATCATCGGTGCTGTTGATGAGACCAACTTTGGAGAGCCCAAAATCTGTCAACTGCTCAGATGAAACAAAAAGGTACCATAAGTCTAAAGGGAAGCATTGTTGTATATACAGTCTCATAAATGCAGAGGCTAATTCTCTGTGTGGGTTTTATGAACTTCAGATAACAAAAAATTATAAGCTCCAAAGCATGACATTGCATGACGTCACCTAACAACATTCTGAAGGCCTGATACTACTCAGTATAAGTTTACCAAATGGTTATTACCTTAACATGACCATCATGTGCAATCAACAAATTGTCAGGTTTCAAATCACGATGCACAACACCCACAGAGTGTAAATATTCCAAAGCAAGGACCTGACACGGACAATCGACATTGAATCACAACAACATCTTGACAAAATTCCTTGTTATTATGACATGATCTACGATAGTATTACACACTTACAACTTCGGCAATGTATACACGGGCATTACTTTCATCCATGCAACCTATAGTTTTCAACATTGAAAATAAATCACCTCCATTCAGGTATTCCATCACAAGGTACAGGTTTTCGCGGGAAGTGAACGAATAGAAGAATCGAACCTGCTCAAAAAGAAGGTTACGTTAGAAATAAGGGAATCTATGAAGAGGAAAAAACATACTATAAATGTTAGAGTAGCTCACCACAAAGGGATTGCGGACGCTGATCAAAATATCTCGTTCAGCAAGTATACTTTCAACAGCATTCTTGCGGATCATGTCTGCCTTCTTCAGAACCTATGGAGATAGTCCCCAAATACAAGATTTAGAAAAATAGTTTGACTGATTTTGCCAACTAAGTCAGCCCTAACTGTACAGATAGAATATTTCACAAGAGTAATAAAAAGCAAAGCGAACTGAAATTTAAATACCTTAATTGCAAATATGTCTCCAGTTGTTCTCTTTCTAGCCAAAAGCACTCTCCCAAAAGCTCCCCTACTAATTTCTTTTATCTCCTCAAAATCATCTATGGATATGCGGTCCCGCAGATGTACTGGGCTGTTCCTCAAGCTACGAGCAACATCATCTTCCAAAGGAGCATCTTCATCAATTACGGTGCTTGATAGGTCAACTTTTTCATCATCTAGGTTCTCGTTCAGCTGAAGATACTTATCCCTACATGATAAAGAACAATGTTCTTTCAATATTTGCCTTAAATGACTAGAGTATAGTGATATGAACCTTTGTTCACACACAAGAATTAGATTTAAAGACTGCTAAGTTTTCCTCTAAACCTAATCTCTCTTGGAGATCGTAAGGTTAATTCTTGGAAAAATCTTTTTTTATTAATCAATAGATATAGGTTTTTAATACAATTAAATGATAAACCTAATGCAAAAAAGAAAACACTCTAATGTAGAAAAGAAATTATAAAACCATAATTCATAAATTAAAACA
Source organism: Sisymbrium altissimum (assembly GCA_900406495.1). Taxonomy (NCBI): domain Eukaryota; kingdom Viridiplantae; phylum Streptophyta; class Magnoliopsida; order Brassicales; family Brassicaceae; genus Sisymbrium; species Sisymbrium altissimum. Next base: position 84,902 of record OVBI01000326.1, on the reverse strand, counting down.
CCAAAACTAATTAATTAAAAACACCCTAAACAAACCCTAATCACTCTAACCATATTCACATATCATAAAGTTCTTGAGACCAGAATTTTTACCAGAACACTTGCCTTGCAAGCAAACACAACACGGAGAGAAATCCAAAAATATATATTTGAAGACAATATTGGTACCAGGAACTCACCGTATCAGCTTTTCTATGCGTGTCCCAAAAGTTTCTACTGTAAGCGCATCAAACTTTTTGCGGTCTATGACAAGCCTCAAGTCTTCAAGACAAGAAAGTAAGAGCTGCATAGATTGATCATCATCTGAATTGGCATTTGCTGCGCATCTTGCAATGTCAGCAAGTTCAGTCATCTGCATCATCAATTGTCCAAGGTGTTTATCGTCAGTCCGCATATTCAATAGCAAAAGACCAGGAAGATCTGAACATAGAACAGAATCATTACATACCTGCGGAATATCATCCCGGTCATGGAATATAACCTTGGCTCCTAATACAAGTCCAATTGGATCGGATCTTGGGGTTGGAATAGGAGATCTAGGAGTCATGCTACCGGCAGATGAACTAGTCATGCCTTGATCAGACTTGGAACCAAAACGAGTTTTGCATGACAGTGAAGTTAAGGATCTCATATCATCCATGAAAGCTGAATTATCAGCCTCCGGAGAACAGTAAAACAAGTCCCCCGACCCTCTTTGCGACAAGTCACTTAGCTTTGGGGAGAGAACATCAGATTCTCCGGTCGAGCTCGCGTTAGATATTTTCATATTATCTGGGCTTTCTATAGCTACAAGGCTATCCTTCTGTATGAGGTTCTCAATGATCTTATCAAGAGTTACAGCAACATTCACTAGCCGCGCATCAACACCCACACTCCTGTGGTCGCATCTATCAGCTAATGCACAGATTCTAGAGTGATCTTCCACGTGTCTAGTGAGAACATCTTCCTCGCATATACGACAAATGATTGTACTTTTTTCCGCAGAAATATTTGACTGAGCCCCCCAATAACCCCAAGCAATATTGTGTCGTCGCTTGGACGTACGTTCATGAGACGATTCTGCAGGGGGACAGTCTGGCGGCTTAGAAACAGCCATATCATCACTCGTAGCTACTGGATTTTCAACCACCTTTGGAGGTTCAACGTTGCTATCATCCTGCTCTGTTGATACTGCAGCTTCTTTTACAGTCTTCGACGCTGGAGATGGAAGTCTTTTCCAAGAAGACATTCGATCAATGTGTGCAGGAGATTCAGAATTCTTGGAAGTTTCATTGTATGGAGATGGACGATCAACAAAGTCCTCCTTCCAATTCAAACCACGCTGCTCCTGACTATAAGCTTTCTTGGAAGCAGTTGAACGCCTCCTGTCCCTAACTTTTCCAGTGGGGACTCTTTTATCGGCAGAATGCAAGACTCTTGACTGACGTTGTTGTACTGCTTCTTCCTCTTGCCCCCAAGTTTCCTTATGAAACTGAAGTAATCTAGTGCATCTAGTAAGGATAAACAGCATCCGAGTGTGAAGCTGCTTGGGAACTCCCGGGGGAAGCTCCTGACGTTTATCATCTAATTCTTGAACTATGTCCTCACACTGAAGCCAGAACTCTCCTGAAGTAGCATTGGAACATTTCTGTGCCAAAATCAACAAGTCTCCTATTGTAACCTCCAACTCAGGATGAGTTTTCCCATTTTCCTCGGAAAGAGTAATCAGGTCCTCAGCAAATAGTGTAAGGTCCAAATTCACTTCTTCCTTTGCTTTATCAAATTTTCTACGGATCAGAGTCAAGATTTCCTGCATAAGACAAATGATTAGAGTACAGATTGACAAAGGCACGAAGTTAAGACATAGCCATGAACCTCAAGACTATACCTCCAAGCTATTTGACCTATGAGGCTTCCATAATGGAAATGGCCTTACACCTTTGGAGTTCAACTCATGAGAAAAACTCTTGATCTCACTAGAAAACCTCTTTCTTGGAGCACTGGTCATGTGAAGCAAGGCTTGATAATGAGGTGATTCTGGCTCCTTTTGATTCTACAAAGATTTAATGTCATAACACAATTTATTATTATTATTATTATTATTATTATTATTATTTGTATCTAGCAAAGACTAAGGAGAAAGGAATACCTCTGGTGTGCCAGACCCGCTAGGTGATCCCTTGGATTGACCTACTTCATAACATGAAAAATCAAACGTGAGAAATAACTGAAATATCAGCGTTTGCCTCAAACAACATTTCCAAGATAACAGGCACAAGTCACACATCATATAATCGTCGAACAACATGATCAAGAAAATATTGAGCATACCAGTTCTCATCAATGGCGGCATTGGAGGAATATTGCTTCTAACCGGTACAGTATCATGAGATATATGATCAACATTCGCTTCCTTCTTCTTCAATATCGGCACGTCCCGAGATGGTACGGCCGGAATTGCTTGATCATCATCATCAAAGTTGAAGAGACTTTCCAGCGTCAACGGGCCAGACCTCGTCTTGATACGATTCAAACCAAGGGATGAGGCGAGGACAGACGTTTCACCAGTTAGTTTCTTCCCTTCAGAACTTGGAGATGACAAGTTCGACTTGATGATGGGACGTGGAGAGTGAACTTGATCGTGAGAGGCTTGTTTGCACCCATCCTTCTTCGTTAAACCATTTAAAACACCAGCGAAGCGTGAAACGAAGATTGGATTAGAGCTCCGTGTTTGCTCTTTAGAATTGGCTTTAGATTTCTTCTTTTCGGATCCACTGGGAGAATTTGAGCCAACGGATTGCGTACAGTTTGAGTTATTGGATGATCCCGATTTCTTTGAGGAGAAGAAGAGCTTGGATTTGTTGAACACCATAACTTAAATTTCTTGAAAACAATTCACTCCCTATGATACATATCCAAACACCATCCCATTTCAGAAAACATAATCTCTTTTTCGATGGAGAAAGAAGAGGAGGTAACTCTGTGTTGGTGGGAAAAGCTAATCTTTTCAAAAGTTCATGAACAAAAAGAAAAGGAAAGAAAAAAAAAAATATTAGTCAAACCTGTTAATGACTAGACCTTGTTGACTAATATGGTTAAACATTAATGACTTCCAAAGAGGATTAAGGACTTCACACTAGGACTTCATTTTTCTTATTTATATGGATAAATGAATATAGTAGATAAAACAATACACAGATTTTGTACAGGATTTATTTCAGAAGTGAATTTAATGTGGATTGTAAAGTTGAAATTTGTTGACCAGAAAAAGAAAAATGTTTATAATTTTGATTACTATTACTCTATTTCAGAAGTGAATTTAATGTGAGTTGGAATAGAAGATTTTGTTTTGCCTATGTTTGAAAGATTAACAGTATTATAAACAGATGTAGATTTTAAAACTATATTTTGTTGACAATTTTTTTAATATAATTTTAGTTTGTATTTGAATTATTAAACTTAACTATTTTAAAACTTATTTATATTGTTAATATTTTTTTCTTTTGTTAACATATGTAGGAATGTAAATAAATTTTCATAAATCCAAATCAGAGATAAATAATTTATTGTTAGATTTTTTAACATATTTGTCATCTATAAAATAAATAAATAATTTATTAAATTGGAAAGAAAAAATCTACCTTTAACATTTAATTTATTTACATTGAATTACAGTGCATTGTATTATAATTTTTTATTTTTTATTAAGTAATTTTTAATAACTTCATAAATACTATTTATTTAAATAGTATTATAATATAAAATTATGATATTAATAGAGAGAAACATATTGACTATGATTAGTTATATTTAAGAAAGGTTTAAATCCATATGTAATTAATCTAGCCATTATTAATTTTCATCACACATTTGGCAGTGTACTTTTCTCTATCTATTTAATATGTGCAAAACAGTTATATACTTACTAATAATTGATTAATATTATCAATTATGATTTGATATAATTAGTTTATTAATTTCATTTAATAAATTTTTAAAATGATTAGTGATTGATATGCAACTAATATATACTTTAGTAACTATTTAATTCAAATTGGATTGAATAGACTTTAAATGGAAGTACCTTAATTTTGTGACTCAAATAATTTGGAGACAAGATTCAACTTTCTCTAATCTCTACTTTTGCTTGTGCTTGTGCTAGCATATCCTAAAATGAAAAATGGCGATCCCGAGACCATGTGAATTGGGCTATAAAATCGTTAAGTTTGGACGTAAACGTTTAATTGCCAAGATCACATATTCAATTTATCAATTACAAAAAGCCCATATTTTGTGTGTTATAAAATGATTTTCTTGTATTTGGAAAACTGTCCTATATTTTTTGATAATTACAAAAGAGCCCATATATTTTCATTCACAGAATATCCCATATCTTTTGATATTTACAAAAATATCCTATCTATTGGTATTTATTACCAATTGCCTCTGAAATTTTAATATTTTCTAAATTGTCGCATAACTTTGTAGATATACAAAAATTTCCCATAACTACAGTTAACTAAAAAACTATCCCATAACTTTCTATAGTTAACGCATATGTTTTAGTATTTGCAAACTGGCCAAGTTCTTTTTTTTAAAAAAAAAATCTGCCCAGAACTTTTACAAATTTTAGAATCTACTCCTAGCAGCTCAAATGACTTTTTCCAATACTCTACCATAATTGAGTGTGCTTCAAATGTTCAAATCTAGGTGTGAGGGGCACCAAGAACACGATAGCATGGACATCATGGAACTTTGTAACATCAAGGCTACACAATTTTTGTCACAAGCTTAACAAAATTATCCACCGTTTCATCAATTGACCAAGAATCCATCATCTTAAATGTATGAAACTTAAATTGCAGATGGATTCTATTAGGCAATGAACTTTCACACGTCTCGACCATGATATGTTAGCTTGTTCATTAGCAGCTGAACTGATCTCGCTTTGTCCTGACAAGTTCCAGCGGTAATCTCTCTAGTGCCACCTGAAAAATCTCGCATGAATCATTTAGTTGTACGATCGGAATCATAAGGGAAGAAAAAATAACATTAGAAAGTTAGTTTTTTTTTCTCACCCATAGTCTTGGAGCCGTTGGATCAGATTTCGGTTGTGCTTTGGCTAGCTTCGACTTGAAATTTATGGTGATGCATACTTTGAACTCCACTGAGAAGGGACTGTTCCACATTTACATATTTGATCACAATGATCATCCATCCATCAGTTAACACTATAAACTAATTAAACACTACTTAGTTTGCAATCAACCCCAACACAACTGCTAATATTTGAGGTTTAGAAAGCAGCAAAGAAACTTACCCTGCGAAAACGGATGGACACATCAGAAGCCGAGGAAGTAAAACGTAGATTGGTAGAGTCATATTACGGCACACATCTCCATCTGCAATCTGAACATGAGACGAGAATAAGAGCTGTTTTAATCTCTTAACAAGCATTTTGATAGTACAATTCTTGCATAAACAAACTAAACGGTCATAGATGAACCTGCGTAGACTGAATTAACGAGGTCTCAGTAACAATTCTCTCCCCCACGATTATTGACTCAACACGGAGTAGGTGAATCTCGATAGAAGTAATAGGAACTGAAGCAGCTTCCACTGTTAACTCACCACTAAGTGGATCCTGCAAAGAGCATTGAGTGGCTATTTTTCCAGTAACTCGGAAACCACCTTAGTGAGATGAATAGTCTTATTAGTTCTTTCATTAACAGATGAGGGAAATGGCAAAAATCTCCAAATTGGAGTCAAGATGTCTGGAATCACAAACCTGTTTTAATCTCGGGGAGTAACGGATGTCTCTGAGTGTCTTGAGTGATGTAGAAGATGACCATTTCTGGAGGAAGTGGCCTCTCAGGAAGATCAACTTCAACCAAAGAAAAAGAATCACAACGCAATTCAAGTTTCTCCAAACAAACATCGATAGAAGTCAAGAAAGGAAAAGTACCTCTACCACTCTCGATTAGAAACTCCATAGTTGTAGATAACGGTTTATGCAAGTACCCACGCGGTATATCTGCAGTTAGTAGATACTGTCACAGATTTATGCATCAATGTTTTTTATACAAATTCTCAAATGAAAACCATGAAAAAATCCTTTAAAACACTGACTTGGATGTTAACATTTGTTCCATGAAATGTCTCATAGAACTTCTCCACAACGCTCTCCCCAGGCTCCCTCAGATTCACAGAGAATGATATCTACAGCAACAAACACAACCGACTCTTGAAGGAGCTTTACTAATAGTTCAAAACAAACTTGTCAACAATGGTACCTCTGTAGTTCCGGAAGGGATTTTCCCAGAAGATCTAACTTCGACCGTCTTTTTGCTGTGGCCAAGTCCAAGAAACGAAGTCTTTATCTTAAACTCAAATAATTCAAAAATGACAAGACTTTAAGAGATAAAACAATGCTTTACACGATTTGAATGGGTTTGATGACACCATAGAAAGACTCTATCACTCCAGCTGATCCTCCACGAACCTGACAACACAAAGGAAGAGACTTTTTTTTTAAAGTCGAAAAACGAATTGATGAAAACAAAGACTCAAACTCGCGAAACTAAGAACCTGCAAGTTGACCGATCCGTTGACGGTTAAACGTATCGCTTGGTGAGAAATCGAATTCGGAGATTTTATCACGATTTTTCCTTCCACTGGTTCCTGAGTTCAATTGGAGATTTCAAAATTCGGAATTTATCGTTCAAAATTCGTGATTATAAGAAAGAGATTCGAGACATACTGAAGAGCGATAGATTCGATTTGATCGAGAAAGTTTGACGGTCACTGTCGTCGTCATCGGAGCAACCGAACTGAGAGCTGCCGCAACAGAATCGGCTTTTGTTGTTATTTCAACGGCGGAATAAATGGAGACGGCAAGAAGTTTCTCTCTCTGAGAAATCACAAAAACCGCATGGAGTGTCTACGTGGATAGCCAAAAAGTCAGTAAAACGACAGGTAGTTAGTATGTAAAAGTTGGAAACAGCGTGAAGTGTAGGTCAAGGCGATTTTATTTATTAAAACAAAAAAGCAAAAATCTCCGGAGGAGACGTTGTTAAACAGAGTGCTTGTCCTCACAGACGTTTGGGCTGTGGATCTTTTCGAAAGCCAGAATGTCAGTAAAACGACAGGTAGTTAGTATGTAAATGTTTGAAACAGCGTGAAGTGTAGTTGAAGGCGATTTTATTTATTAATAAAAAGAAGCAAAAAAATCGCCGGAGAAGACGTTAAACAGAGGACTTGTCCTTCACAGAGATAGAAAGCTTAAACCTTGATTTCAGAGAAGATGTGGGAGAAAGGGGAGTTAGTGTGGGTTACCTTAAACCCTTCAGATACATGGATTCCGGGTCGGGTTCTGGATCCATCCGAACCGTTAGGAGTTCTGGTTTCCTTCTTCGACCTAATGAAACCACGCTACGTTCCAAAACCCTGTCTTCGAAGCTTCGAGCGAGATTTCAGAACTCTGGTTTCGGGTTCATGGAAGTCACGCCGGTTTGTGAACCGAGCTCTGCAAGCCCACTTTTGGAATATCTCGTTTGGGCTGTGGTGTTGTTGCCAGCGTCCGATTGATTCGCCGTACTTGGATAGAGAAAAGTCTCTACCTTTGTCTCCTCTTGCTTCGGATTCGGCTCTGGGTTTTGTTCGAGAGATGGCCATTTCGATAAGGGTCCCTCTCCGGAGATTAGCTGAGACCAATAGTTCGACTGCTCAAATCCTTAGTTTTAGGCGGTACACTGTTGATTTTAACCGCTCAGAATCAGTCTTTGAAGAAATTAGAGAAAGTAAGTGTGTAAAGTCTTTTTTACTGTTCTTGCTCTTTTGCTATGCTCAGTTTTAATTAGGAAAGCAAAACCCATTTGTTGTTCCTAATATGCTTTATTAAGTTAGAGCTTGCTCGAGGCAGATTATTGATTGATACTGTTTCGTTGGATTAGTTCTAGAGGAACTTAAAGCAGCCAAATTTTAAATGCTCTGTTCGCATGACCAAGGCGAAGGATTAATACACTTACATTGCTATGAGTTGTTTGTATTCTGAAATAAGTCTGTCAATTATGTGTACAGGTGCAAAGCTAATGGATCGTGCAGAAGAACCAGATTGGTGTCTCGACCCCTCAAACAACATGGACTGTGTCGACCTGGTCTCAACGTTTCCTGAGGAGGAAAACAGTAGATATTTGAGTCTAAGTGATGTATTGGCGAAGGATATCCCTTGTTGTACTTTAGAGCAGCCTGTTGATAAAGTAGTTCAGAATTTTACATGGAATACTAGGAACCCTCTAATTAGCTCTGATTCTAGTGTTATGAAAGCTTGTGGAACCATGGCTCGAACATCTGATCATGAGGATGCAGGTCATCCGCTAAAGAGCAGAGAAGGCTGTCAAGTTGAGCAGAGTCTCTTCTTACTGAATTTAAAGCCTCCTGTTGAAGATATAATAGAGGAAGACACCACTTCCGTTGCTGCTTCAAGAGTTGCTGTATCAGAAGCACCTCCTGATGTTATGATTGAAACTCATGATGACATTATTGGTACGGATGGTAGAACTGTGACATCGGCAGACCAGTTTTCACACTTGCATGATGGAAGCAAAGACGAGGCTTTTCTGGCAAAGCCTGTTTCTTTTGCTGTTCCGGAGGCCTGCAAGAATCAAGATTGTTCAGTGAAAGGAACATATGCTAACCCAAGAAGAAAGCTTGATAGCTCTATGATCAGTGCCAATATCCAAGATGAAGGTCGGCCAGATAGGAATGATTTCAATGGAACACGTGGAAACTGCACTGACGATGCATTCGAGTCCCATATTGTGGAGGTAGGACAGGTTTCGCTGCACATTACCGGCTCTTCAAACAAAGAGCTGAGTTCTGATGATGCAGGCATTGCACCCGCAGAACAGTTACAAGATTTGGAAGCTGCGACAATTGTTGAAAACCAGACGAGAGCAGTCGATAATGCCAAATCCATTGGGGTCAAAAGGAAAGTGAATCAAGACAAAGCATTGTCACGTAACTCCAAAAGAAAGAAGAAAGCAGGCCAGCAATCTATTTCTTCTGATAAACCGCTGAATCTACAGCCGTTGAAAGATATGCGCCTCGCTGATCCAAAATGTTTGCGAATGAAGTTCTTGAGTAGACATGGGAATCTCCCATCCAAATCAGAACTGTTGAAGAGATTCAGCGTGTTTGGGAAAATAGATGCTTCAAGAACTGATGTAAACCCAGGGGAAAGCTCTGCGAAAGTAGTATTTCTGCAGAGCATAGACGCAGTGACAGCTTATCAATTTGCAAGGAGCAAAAAGTTTAAGCTAGGACGGTCTAAGGTAATGTATCGGCTCGATGCCTTGGAGGAAGACAAAGTCAACAAAGTTCCTGTGTCTCAGAAGCCTCAGCTGTCCGTTTCATCACCAAGATCGTGTCTCAAACATGGTTCAGTAGATAAAGAGGAGGGAAGAAGTCTTCGCAAGGTGAGATTTCAAATGGCGACTAACTCATGAAGACCGTCATTTCACTGTAGTTGTGTGCATACTTATGTCTCTCATGGAAATCCCCTTGTAAAGTAGCTAAGGCCTATACCTAACGTAGAATTTGCAAGTCTTTTTACCCTGAAGGTTGTATGATCTTGGCTTGTTTCGTATTAGAAATGACAGTTTGCACATAAATATATAAAATACCTTTGAAGATGAATGTGACTATAGACTAGGTTTCCATTATCTATCTGCTTAATTTGGGTACTTAATGAAGAAGAAGAAAGAACAAGTTGAGAGGACGTAGCAAGCTGCAGATCTGGTAAGTTCAAAAGCAAAAGTTTACAATACTAAAAACGCAGAAGTTTACAACAAGGCTAAACGCAAAAAGTTACACTAAGGCAGGTCGCTTCCATGAATGATCATCTTCGTGGTTATTGGATTCACTAGGTCGTTTGCACTCGCATTTCTTGCAAACAGTGTTTCTCCTATAGTTTAAGAAGTCGCATCTGCAGAAAACAAAAAAGTACACATTCAGACAAGGGAAAAAGGGCATTTGGTTTAGGATAGAAAAAATATCAAATTCTAAATTAGAGATAGGGGAAGGAGGGACGCACGAAGGACATTCCCATTCTCCAGGCTCAAGTTGCCTTTGGGGACGTTGTTCCCGACACTGTTTACACTTCTTGTTGCTAGAGAAGTTCATGAATCCACACCTGAAAATATACACAAAGTGTATGATCAATACACAAGAGCAATTAATAAAACACAAAAGAACTTTAAGATAAGATTTTTAAAGCATATGGTCTTCAGCAGAGACAGATCATAAACACAAAGGGATGGACGCAGAGGAGACAATTTAGAGCAAGGTTAGATGAACCAACCCAGAGCAATTCCAGTCTCCCTTTTTCATTTCAATATTCTCCATTGAAGTTCTCTTTGGTCCCTTTGCTTTGCATTTCAGACAACTCTGATTTCTTTGGAAGTTTAAGAAATTACACCTGTGGATCAGCAAGGAATAACCGATGAGGGTATGGCATAAAAGTCTGAAAGACTTTTGATTCAGAAAAAAAGAAGGTAATTGTCAGATTTAGTCTTACTCAGAACATAGCCAGTCTCCTTCCTTGACAACAGCAGCAGCAGGTCGTCTGTCAGCGACTTCATTGCACTCTCGGCATCTTTCATTTCTAGCGAAGTTTAAGAAGTCGCATCTGTAGAAGAACACAGAAGCAGAAACACACACAAAAGCTTAGTCAGAAATGTTCAGCAAAAACACTAATTAATCAAAGCAATGTTTTAAACCTCTAAATGCAAAGAAGCTAAAAACATTATTGGATAGATCTTCAAGTCAATAAATCTTTGCAACCTCAGATCCGATATGTTCGAGAAGTTATAAAAGAGCTTAGGAAACTAATATCTGATTTAAAATGTATAAAAGGGTTTCTCCTCCAATTCCTGTAGAGGCATGAAAAAACTAACTCATTCGCAGAATCACTTACTTAGGACAAGCCCAATCTGCATTGTACTGAGACCAAACACGTTGAGAAGGCTCATCGTTCCTCGACTTAAAAACACGTTGAGAAGGCTCCTTCGGAGGCAAAGATACCTTGGGAGCAGGTTTAGGCAAGACAGGGTTTACAGGTTTCTCACTGAGATCAAGCAACTCCAAAAGAAGTCTTCTTGCAGACTCATGAACAAGTTCTCTCCCTGGTGGAATTTCTCCTCGAGAGATAACAACCGAATCAAGCGCATTGAACAACAGTAAACGCATAACATCAACTGTTCGAGCATCAGCTTCTGTGTCCTTAAGTATCACATAAGCTCTATCACACGAGCTACGAAGCTCACAAGAACCACAAACCTAAATCAAAAAGAAACATTTCTTATAATTCAAGGTTCTCAATTCAACAACCCTTAGCTAAAGCAACATGTGTACTTACATCTCCTTCGTCTAAACGAACATGAGCTCGAATCCTTTTAGAAGAGTTCACAGTTTTCCGAAATAGATTGGGGCAGCCACGCTCCACGAGAGCTTGTATATCTCCCGACGACAAGGATCTGCATCATCAAAAGAGCAATAACATCAGTAATATGAAAACAGAGGATGATAAAGTTGAGAACTTTATACCTAAGAACGTCGTATCGATCACGAGCGAAGCTGAGACAAGCATCTTTCACTACGTTCATTTCTTGATAGATAGTATCATCTTCGATGTCTTTGGTGAAATAGCCTTTCGTCTTTAACCGATCAACGAAGTTTATCCACTCTGGCCATGGATGGGGAGATGGAGATGGAGACGGAGACGTTAAATCCGAATCCATAGAGGCTGCTGCTGCGGCTGTGGTGGCGTCATTTGAGAAGCATCGGAAGCGGAGAGAAACAGAGGGAAGACGATTGAAGGAGAGTGGAAAGGAGGGTTTTTGAGGTCGGAATATGGAGTTTCCGACTAAGAAGATTCTGGAAGACGACATTGTTTCTTCTCTCTCCGGTAAGATCTCACCAGAGAGTGAGAGGTTTTAGGAAGGGGTTTTGCCCGGCGAATGAGTGGATAAAGAGAAAGGCTTGCGAGTTTCAAGTATTTTCATTTTGATCTCTTATTTATGTAAGGGTATCATTTGTTACCCCTTTAATTAAAAGATTACAGTTTCACACCTGAAATATCTCAGGTACACTAACCATAGTCCCTATATAAATTTCATTGTTGTTTCACGTGAGGCATTCCGGTATTCATTACAGTTCAGGGTAGAAATAGATCGTTTTCAAATATTTTATTTCTAAAGATTAAAGATTTAATGGATACTTAAATTATTTTAGTTCGATTCTATATCTTATGAAGAATCCTAAAATATTCGAGAATTTTCATTTTTTAAATCGTTTTAAGTATTTTTGAAAATTTTGGATAAAATGTTGCTATTTCGGATATAAATATCCAAAACATACTTTAAAAATCAAAATATTTTTGGATGTTAATTAACATACAGATTTGTAATATTTGGTAAAATATCCGAAAAAATTCAGTTCCTTATTTCTTTTCCAGATATTTATATCCAAAATAATTAAATATATATAAATTATAAATCATTATTGGATTTATATATACTTTCAGGTATTTGGTTCCTTATTTCGGTTTTGATAGAAATCGAACCGAACCGAACCGATATCCGTGAATCCAAAATTTAAGATCTAACGGATACATTTCAGAGAATATATAATCGAACTTAACTAAAAAAATTGGGTCGGTTTCGGTTTAGGTATTCGATTCCAGATTTTATGTCTATGATAAGTTATTTGATATTTTGGGTTAACAAATGTAAAGTGATAATTTTTTGATGTTCGTATAAATATTTATGTTTTGGTTATTTACTTTACTAAACCATGAAAACAAGATATTTTTTTAGTCCCTGTGTAAATCTCATTGTTGTTTGGTATATTGGGTTGCAGATGTAAAATTAAAAAGTATTTTGAGGTTTGTATAAATATTTATGTTTTTGGTTATTTATTTTACTAGACAATGAAAACAAGATATTGCCACATAACAAAGAAATCTTGAACCATCTCGAGGCAAACACACGCAACGCAGCAGACAAAACAAAACTCTTTTTCATTCCCCACATTGAAGATTTTTAGGGTCTCTTTCACTTTCTTATCCAATGCAGCCGAAGCGACGTCATTTGATGGCGTCTCGCGCTTCCAATCTCTGGGTGCTACTTGGTTTAGGCATTGCTGGGGTTCTTCTCGTTACAAAGAAGCTGAAAAAGAGAGTTCGTGAAGATTTCGGTGCCTTCATCGAGAAGCTTCTTTTGCTTCCTCCCCCTCAGCCTGCTCCTCCCAAAGCTCCCCATCCTCTTACTGGTCTCTCCTTCGCCGTCTCTGACGTGTAAGTGGCCGGAGAACTCTTGCTTATATAGTGTATCTATCCGTTTAGTTTTATCCAAATTCTGTAGCAACTTAAGAAGTATGATGGGCACTTTCAAAATGGTATTAGCGGAATGTAGAACTTTTCTAAGCATTTGAAAGACTTACAAAGTTTGAATCTTTGACATTGATATCACAAAGTATAGATTAAAGTTTACATTTTGGAAAATCCAGCTGAATGATCCATGGAATCTACTTATGACATCTTGAACATGTTACTGGACTTGAACCTTTGGGTTTTGGTTTTTCCTAAAGCTCTCTGTTTAACTTTTCCAGATTCGATGTTAAAAGCTACGTGTCTGGTTTTGGTCATCCTGACTGGAGTAAGACACATGAAGCTGCTGCTTCAACATCTCCCGTGGTTTCGATTCTTGTTGAAGGTGGAGCTACATGTATTGGGAAGAGTGTAGTTGATGAATTTGCCTTTAGGTTTGTCTTGTTTTCCGTATATATGGAACATCTGTTGTCTCGTGTCAGAATTCTGATAACTGTTTGATATGATTCCGGTATTAACGCCTTTTTTTTAATTCCTCAGTATCAGTGGAGAAACTAAGCGTTATGAATCACCCACGAATCCTGCTGCTCCTGCTCATATCCCTGGTGGCGCTTGCAGTGGTGCTGCTGTTGCAGTTGCAGCTAATCTTGTAGATTTTGCTTTAGGTTAGTGTGAAAGACACTCCTATTTCGATTTTAAGACACATAAGACATGAGGTCTCCGTAATTTTTTGGTAATAAACTGTGGAAATGAATTCTTTAAAGTAGGAAATGAATTCATTTATCCGATCCCCAGTCATTTGCTTCCGTGGTTTGAATCTAGCTTGAATTATTGCAGGCATAGACACGGTTGGTGGGGTCAGAGTACCTGCTGGATATTGTGGCGTTTTGGGATTCAGATCATCTCAAGGGATTGTAACAAACGCTGGAATCATACCTGTGTCTTCTAGTCTTGATGCTGTTGGTATGGAATCATAGAATCTTGATTTTTCCTTTTTGTTATTTGGGTCTGATATGGACTTAGACTAGAGTCTTTATCATTTTCTTAAAGATCAACTTCTATTGTGCGGGTCCAGTGACCAGTGGCAACAATTCTGAATAGATTGGATATTTGACTGTGTTCAGGATGGTTTGCTCGCGATCCAAACACCTTACGTCGTGTTGGCCATGTAATCTTGCAACTTCCATTTGCCACTCAACGGAATCCGAGGCAAATCATATTAGCTGATGACTATCTTCAGTTGTCTAAGATTCCTGTGGACCGGATTACACAAGTGGTGATCAAATCAGCTGAGAAGCTGTTCGGGAGTACGTGCTCTGATCTCTTCTTAACACGATCCTCTGTCTCTTGGATTCCTCCTGGTTGTAACAACGTTATCCTTTCATAATGTTTTCAAGGACAATTGCTTAAGCATGAGAACCTGGAGAAATATTTTGAAGCCAAAGTTCCTAGCTTGAAAGAGTTCTGTAGGGGAAAAGCCATTGGTGATGCAAAGTTCACGACATCGAGGCTGCTTGCGAATGTAATGCAGCTTCTTCAGAGGTGGGGGCCATTGTTTATTTCACCATCATACGGTTTGAGATTTTTAAAATTAGAACATATAACCCGGTTTTGGTTTTGTATGTAGGCATGAGTTTATTCAAAACCATGGGGATTGGATCAGCACAGTGAAGTCATCCATTGATCCTGCGATTTATTCACAACTAAGTCAGACACCAGAGCTGACCGATGAAGAGATTGAGAACCTGAGCACAATTAGGAACCAGATGCGGGTAGCTATTGGCTCACTTCTCAAGGTGTGTGTTTCGCTGTTTCATGCTGAGCCCTCTTAGTTATTTGTGTCTTAACTTAGCTTTCGCCGTTTCTTAAACTTGTACCATTGTGCATCAGGATGATGGCATTCTGGTTATTCCAACAATGGCATCTGTTCCTCCAAAACTTGGTTGCAAAGAGATTATGTCCGAAGACTATCAGAACCGCGCTTCAACTCTACTTTGCGTTGCTAGCATATCAGGCTGTTGTCAGGTTAAAATGTTTCACTCCTTTTCAGACGATAGAAACAAAGTGATTACTAACCGATGTTGCTCCTGAGCCTGTCTCGGAACCATATCCGAGACTTACATTTATTCATTTGATAATTCAGGTGACTGTGCCGCTTGGGCATCATGAGAAGTGCCCTGTCTCAGTATCTTTAATTGCAAGACATGGTGGCGATCGCTTTTTGCTAGATACGGTGCAGACAATGTATGCCTCTTTGCAAGAGAACTCCAGCCTCATCGTCAATCCTAAATCATCGATGAATACTGTTAGCCAAGAAGAGTCAGCTGAGATTGCAAAAGAGAAGGTTTCAATTTAGTGCTCAATAGCTAACGTTTTGGTTATTAGATAGGCAGTGTTTCTCAGTACTTTTGTCTGTTTTTTTGTCCAATGATTAAGGGAAACCAAGCATTCAAAGAAAAACAGTGGCAGAAAGCAATCGGGCTATACTCAGAAGCTATAAAGTTAAATGACAACAATGCTACCTATTACAGTAACAGAGCTGCTGCATACCTTGAGCTTAGCAGGTGAATCTTTCTCAGCCCCAACCTTCTTTTAGTGATATAATCTTTGTACATCGGCTTGACAAGATCCTTAATATGTATAGCTTCCGTCAAGCTGAAGATGATTGTACCAAGGCTATCACCCTAGATAAGAAGGTAATATTTTTATTGTTGTTTTTCATCAGTCAATAAGAAAGTACCTTGCCTTGAATCTTGATCATCATATTTTGTAAAATTTCTCAGAACATCAAGGCCTATTTACGAAGAGGAACCGCCAGAGAAATGTTAGGCAATTTTACGGGAGCTATAGATGGTAAGCTTTGTAGAGTACTGGTGATTTTAGCAGCTTATTTAAGATTTAGAAACCGGGAGATTGGAGTAGCTAACGTTCAAAGATGGGTTTTGTTTATCTCTGCAGATTTCAGTTATGCGCTTGTGCTGGAGCCAAACAACAAGAGAGCAGCTCTGGCTGCAAATAGACTAAGGAAGGTGTTCCAGTGACCAGTTTTGTAGTTAGTAACTCCTGATTTTGTTACCATTCTTTTGCCTGCAAAGCCTTAGAATCTTCCAAATGTAATCTTGACAAATATTTCTTCTTGTGGTCCAACGTTCACATTAAATGAGAACCTTGCAAAGTTGGTCACCAAGTTTTCTTCACAACAGACATGCATGATACGGGTGCGTAATATATAAATAGAGACTACAACAACACAACACTTGTTTGTTCGAGGATTGTTGTGTAAAATCTTCTTGAACAATATGATGAACAAATTGCTTTAAAAATCTCTAGAATAAACCATACCCAATAAATGAGGTTTTTTTAACAGTGCCTACACATTGAAACTCGTAACGAAAAGACCACGAATTCAAAGATCCTTTAAATCGAAGGCGAAGAAGATCGAAAAGCTTGAATTTGCTTGACGATGAAGTTTCAGACACGAAGAAAGAGACCAAAAATAGAAAACATTGTCTTTGGAGGCCGATGTCCTTTTCAGTTTCAATATTCTCAATTTTGTTAACTTACATGTATATCCAATTTTAGTTGAAACATTTCTTTTTGACATTGACACCTGTTATTGAGTTAAGGGAAAGCAAAAAAATGGGGTTGAAAATTTCTGTTAATAGTTTCAGCATTTCTGTCCACCTTTTACTTCCAAATTCACTGCTCTCTCTCTATCTGCAAATTGGAACAGTTCGTACATCATCAAAAACCCCAAAAACTGTCCATTTTAGTCAAAATCAAAGAGTTCTTCAAGTTGCTCGTCGGTCCACTGTGGCACCAAGCTGGAAGACACCATGGGCTGAGATTTGTTGACCTTAGATCCAGATGTAACTTCATCAGAGTTTCCCATTATACTCTCTAGCTCACCACTTTGCGGTTCACGACTTCTACTGATCTTTTTAGCCGGTCTAATGTCATCGGCTGTATCACTCCCATTAGCTACATCTTTGTGCTGTTGCTGTTCTCGAGTGTTTGAGGTTCTCCTGCTTGCTCCAATATCTGTTTGGCTGACTGAATCATGTTTCCCCGAGAGGCTCTGCTCCATTCCAACTTCAAACTCGTTCTTGGTCCCACCCTTTAGCCAGGAGTTGCTTTCCTCTGCTAGATTCATTTCTTCCATTTCTACGTCAGTAATTGCATCACTGCCTTCTCTAGCATTTCTTCTGAGACTGTTCATGATTCCTTGAGTAGTTCCTTGATCCACAGGAAACACTTTGGATCTCATTCGCAAATCTTCCTCGTTTTCTGTTAGATATAACAAATAATATACCAAGTTAAGGTTTGAGTTTCTGGATCAAAAAGAGTGAAAGAATATCGAAAGAAAATCAAAAGAAAATTTCATCTCCTACCATTCACTGAAACAGGATTATTGACACTCGTTTCAGAATGGCTCTCCTTTGGTAAAACAGGAGTATCCTTGGTGATAACCTGTAAATAAAACTCTCAAGTCTTAATTAAAATCTTCATTGATTCCAATGAGTATGAGTAGGTGAAAATCGATTTCATAAGAAAAACTACCTTGGAGATGTTCTTCAGTGTTATGTTAAGATATCCTGAGGACCGTGAAGGCGCGCAGACTGCAACCTGCAAAAACAGTATAGCTCAGTGCATCTCCATTGGTTTACCAAAAGTAACTGAGAAACAAAGTAGCCAACTTCAAAACCATGTGGACTGTTTTTATCCCCTTGAAGAAAAACAACATACCTTGTTAAGTATCACCACTGCACCAACTCGTATATCTCTTCCAAACTCACTCTCAGATATCACTTTCCTGTGTACGCTGGCATCGATTGTTCCAGTGGGATCCTACAAGCAATCACATAGATTTGAGACACATGCCAAATGCAAAGTGACAAAAACAAAAAGTGGAAACCATTCACATTGTTAAGAGTTTCAGGTATGTTTTCTTTTACCTTAAGAGTCACCATGACATCACCTAGACCATTTGGAGTGCAAGTTTTGACGATCGCCACGACCTATATATATGAACAACCACATACCAAGTATGTCACTACTAAACTTTTCAATTTATTGGTAGCAGAGATAAACATTCATGTGACGCATTATGAAGATATCATCAGCATGTGGCTTAACCACAAAATTAAGATAACTTGATGTAGTAACAACTCGGGAGAAGACATTATTCCAGAATACTCCGCCTTTCTCTCCACAAGCACAGAGACAAAACCAACCGCATACCATAAGACTAATATAGGATGCAGAATTCGAATATACTCTAACCAGAAACTAAGAGTATGTTCATTGCATCTCTTGTTAAGGACTAGAGGGTACTGCTAAGCTCGAGTAGGTTGTTCATACCTGATCGACCTTACCCCAACTGCAACATACACCCTTAATCTCGCTCAACGGTGTCCCAATAGCATTTCCACCATTGCTCAACAAACCTGCCAAAAATAATTGACAACGAAAATCCTAAAAACACTACGGATTTGACAGTGTACGCATCACACACTAACAAAACAAGTGCCAAACTCTAGAGAAAGGATCAACCTTCACGTCGTATGTAATCAACAGCAGAGACCCAAGGGTCCTCAGAGAAATCTTTGTCATCCCAATCAGGCTCTTCCGCAGCTTTACGTATGAACTCTTGAGTTGGAATTGGTTCTCCTTGCTCATCAAACGATTTAGGATCCTTATTCATCTTCCTGCGGATAGCAACCTGAACAGTTCCGGCAGGTCCTGGAATCAAAGAGCGAGAAGAACTGTCCTCAAGAAAACGATCCGGTGGCGATGAGCAGCGGCGAAGAGTCCGGTGGTGATTTGTGTTAGTATTAAAACCCGGCTTTGGATTAGGTAGTGGCGTCGTTGGTTGCAGAGACCTTGATGGAGACTTGCGTTTGCAAGGGCGGAGAAAAGAAGGGAGCTCAGAATCACCAAGGTCAAGAGCTTCCCATTGCTCTACTTCTTCTTGGGAATTCATATCTCTCCTCACGCAAATGTGAATGAAGAAGACTCATCCGCACATACCCTCTTTGTTACCCACCAGAAACCCCACACTTTACTGTGATTTATCAGCAACAGAATCATGACAAGAAAAACAAAAAAAAACATCACTTTACGGTTTTTCTTCGAGTGTCAATATACAACAGAAGACCATCAAATCATAGCAACACATAAACAATCATTTCCCTCTAGATTCAATTTGATTGTTCAGAGAACACGTCAAATGAAACCCTACAAACATTACTCTAGAAAAGTAGCGTCTTTTACATCTCTCTGATTATTTGTACGAGTTTGATCAACATAACAAGAAACAAGTACCCCAAATCCAGTTAAACACTCTACCAATCGCATAAACGAATAAGTGAAATTCACTTTTGAGACTAAAGACTAAGAATTTCAAAATACCCAGAATGAGTACTTACCGTCGTTGACGGCGAATCTGCTACAGGGAACGAGACGACGGCGACGATGAGGGCGGCAAAGCGCGGCGATGAGAGAGTGAAGTCTTTTAGTGCGTGAAAACGGTTTTGATTTTGTGTGTGCGTGTGATATTCGAACTTTCGTTCGGAAGGGTATTTGTGTCATTATTTATTGGGCCTCCTTAAAGGGTAATAAACGGGCCGGCTCACGCTCTAATTAATGGCCCTTCTACCCTTTTCTTTTTTTCTTGTTTTTGGTCGAAGCCCTTTTCTTGTTTCTGAGTTTTCAGAAATACTATAAGAAACCCAAATATCACTACAAAAAAAGTGTATATTAGAACTTTAAAAATTGATAACTCGTTTATTAGGATATATACTTAGACTAGATTAGGATCCATCTGATATATAAAATATTTAAAATCTAAAATTGATAATTTGTGTAAATTAAGATTTCTATATTTAAAATTTTAATTAGAATTTTATCCAAAATTATATTTAATATTTCTCAATTAAGAATTATATCCATAAAAAATGAATAAATTTTTTAAATTAGATTACTTAAAATTTCTGAAACTAAGTGAATAAAAAGGTTTGGACAATATATTTTTAATATCATATTATTTAAAATAAAATATAATTGATGAATAAAAATAAATATCTTAATAAATCCTATAAAAAATTTTAAATGATTAAATTTTAAAACTGGGAAAAATTACATCAAAATGCAAATATACTAACACATAATGTCAAACACAATAACAAATTATTATAAATAATTAATATCAACATAATAAAACCAACTACATTATTATATTAACAATTATTAAAAACCAACATAAATAATATTATATTTTTATATAATCATAAAAATAAAAACGCATGTACATAAATATTATTTTGTAGATATTTATATAGAAATAAATTTGTTATTATTAAAAATAAAATTATATTTTTTTAAGATTAAGAAATAAAAACTATAAATCACCAGAGTCTAGATTTATAAATCTAATATATATCATAATACGGAACCCTAATGTATATCATAATCGTAATTAAACAATTATATGATTATGATTATATATCTAAATATCATAAATATTTATGATATTTAATATAATTTATTTTAAACTCAATAAAATTTGTCACAAAACACCAATTGGTAAATGATTATCTCAACAATAAAACAAAATTACAAAAAATTAAGAGATCAAGAGTAGAGTCCCTTTTCATTTTGGAGCTCTTTAGATATTTTTAAGATCCCTAATACACAAATGTCTTCTTTTAAGTGATTCATATTTTTTATTTAAATAAAATTTATTTAAACTACAAAAATTTATTAAAATAATAATATAAAATCTGTAAAAATTCCATTTGAATTTCTTAACTGTTGGAGATGCTCTGAGATGTGGTTCATGATATTCAGCCCTAATCAACATGCCTGCGCTGGAACTAAAATTGGGACATGACCATAATGTTGCTAGACAGGCTTCTCTAGGGGTTCGAATGGACCCTTTCTAGTGGGACAAGTCAAGTCAAGCTTGTTCCGACAGATCGTAACTAGTTCAGCAGGTGTGAAATCTAGATTGGTTCTAATTTTATATCCGAAATTAAATTTATATCTAAAACTAGGAGAACCAATTTGTTACAAAAATAGTTAAAGATTCAAGATACCAATGATATATACAATACAAACAATTAGAATTAAAAGAGTCTTAAATATTTTTAAAAGACATATTTAAAATGTTAGATGACACATGTTAGATTCTCACAACTTGTGTTTACCAAAAAAAAAAAAAGAAGAATAGAGTTTACACATGGTAGAATTGCAATTTTTTTTATAAAAAAAATGGAAGCTAAGGGAAAAGAAAATCTAAAAAAAAAAAAAATAGCCTTTTCATGTAATCACTGAAATAGAGTTTCATTTTTTTTTTTCAAGCATTTTTATCCCCTATAATAGGAAAATCTAAATTTTCTCATACTAAAACAACAAACCTCAAATAATGTTCGTCTCCCGGCTTTGCTGATTTGATTTCGTTTCTTCCTCTCCAAACTCTGATCTACCTTTCTGGTAAACAAAATCGAAAAAAATGAAAATATAAAACAAACAAAAAATAGCATTGGCGAAGAAAGAAAGGGAAATCGGAATCGAATATTTGGGACGGTGAGTTTAATTGGTTTTCTCCAATTACAAAATAATGTTTTTTAGAGAACTATTTCTTGTTAAATTATGTTTCCACCTTTTTGTTTCTACGTAGAATACTCTTGGATTGGATGAACTCTAGGACTAGCCAATTTTTTTTTTAATCCATTGGTTTTTCACCTAAAAGAGTGTCATGCAATAATCTACCTACTTCTTATTAATTTAATAGTTAGGTTCACGTTTATGAAGTAAATCAACCGTGATGCTTTTGTTTTGACTATTTCTCCTTTATTTGCATGCATGGTCGTCGTTTCATTTGTTCTCCTACGCGGTTAGATTTTCATGAGGAAATATTGAGATGCAAAGGAAACTAATGTTGTTTCAGGGGAGAAGCATAACGACTGGAGGCTGAAGCCTTCTATGATGGATAATCTGTTAGGTCTCCTTCGCATTCGTGTCAAGCGAGGTGTCAATCTCGCTGTCCGCGATCTCAGCAGTAGTGATCCTTACGTCATCATCAAAATGGGGAAGCAGGTAACCAACGTCAACCATAATATATACAAGTGTATTAATATTAGAAATTTGAGCTTTATTGAATATTTCTTAGTAGCTGACCCGTTTGAAAGATTACAAGAATTGAAAAAATGTAATACATATATAGCTAGGCTGCCGGTTGATTCGGTCATGTCATAATTCTAAGAAATAGTAAAGACACTAGCTAGTTATATTATTGAAACGAATGAGAAAATTGAATGGACAGAAATTGAAGACTCGAGTTATTTACAATGATGTGAATCCTGAGTGGAATGAAGATTTGACTCTCTCAGTAACAGATCCAAATCTTACTGTCCTCTTGGTAAGTAAAGTACATATATAAAAAAAAAAGTTAAGCATTTGTTATACTATTACTATAACACTTAATTGGTTGTCATTTTTCTAAGACGGTGTATGATCACGATACATTCACCAAAGACGACAAAATGGGAGATGCGGAATTCGAGATTAAGCCGTACGTTAATGCATTGACTATGCACTTGCAAGATCTCCCATGTGGGACCATTGTGACCACGGTCCAGCCTAGCCGAGACAACTGCTTAGCCGAGGGGTCTCGGGTCATCTGGTCTGATGGTAAGCTCGTTCAGGATCTAGTCCTTAGACTGAAACATGTTGAGTGCGGTGAGGTTGAGGTTCAGCTTAAATGGATTGATCTTCCTGGCTCCAAGGGTCCATGTTATGAACACTAGCCTTGAAATTTGAAAACCCTCAAATGATGAAAACAAAGGTGTAAGAAAGAGAAGAAAAAACTACGAAAGTGAAATGATAAGAATAGGAGTTGTACAGTATGTGTATATATGTATTGAGCATCAGAGCATGATAAGCAAAGACTATTCAGTATTCACTTCACTCTTAATTTATTCTTTGCTTTGTAAATAAAGTGTGTCAAACTGGCAGTATCAATAGTCAATGCGGCAATTTAAGATGTTTCATTTTTAACTAGATGAATATCCGCGCTAAGCGCAGATTATTTATTTTTAAATTGCTAAATTATAATTTTGAGAATTTGAATATATCTAAATTATTTATTTGTGATTTTTTTATATTTTTAAATGTATATAATTTTGAAATGATTTTAGAATAAAATAATTTTCAACCTATTCACATGTTAATGTTCTTTGAAAATTATGTTTATTTCTATTAGATTAGTGATGCTTAAAAAGATTATACTAAATCAATATATAAGGAATATAGAGAAGGCTACAATTATCTTACAAATTTCTTATTCCTCTAATTTAAACTTAAATAGAAATATTTTGTATAACCATTTGTCTTTTAATTTAAAAATGTTCTAAATTTTTCTCACTTTTTTTTTATGCACGCCAGTCAAGTTAACTTCATACTTTTTTAGAATAAGTTTTCAAAATTTTCTTTTTATTAAAATGTAATCTTTTTAAACTATTGTCATTGGATTGGTTCTTAACTTACAAGTATTTGAAGAAGTTTGGCCAATTCTGCTTAACATCCAGCTGTCTTAATTGGTCATCTTAGGTGGTCTGCGCTCTTCATCTCCAAACGAGTTCCTTATTGCGTTGACGAACTTTCGGGGTTTTTTCTACCATGTAAGCCAACATACTTCGTGATGATACATTATCACAGTCATCCTTTTCAATCATAACATGGTTGTTTATAAAATTCTTTTAGATTGCCTTATTAGGTATATCATCAACAACATCAACACAGCAATCTCAAATGAACTTATCGGAGCTTCCACATTTTCCTCGCCATTAACAGCCTATTCAATCTCTTTCCAAATGTTTTTGCTAACTTGCTTTAGGCTACAGAGTTTCCTACTCTTTAATCTAATAGTAGAAACATTCTTAGCTTTATACAAACTGCAAGAAGTGAAACTTACTGGTTTTCTATAATTTGTTCTATGATAGACATAAATCGCTGTTTTTAGAATCTACTATAGTTTGCAGGTACGATAGTAGAAAAAATGTGAAAGAGAGAGATTTTTAAATATTATAATTACACAAATAGATTATGCTTGAGAAACCAAACGAGTTTCTTCAAATCAGAAGTTCATCTTTCTCTTTATGCTAACAACTCGGGATCATGGAGAGAAACAAGGCAAGAGCAGGTCCTACCTCCAATACACATAAAACAACAAATGATTTAAAGCAAACAAATATAAACTTAAGATTTACTATATAAACTTATTTGTAGAACTGAAACAAATCATGTAATAAAGAATAAGGTAAAAAATCTCCGTTTTAAAACCATTTTGTTTTATCTAATAAAACTGGAGATACGAGCTACCAGTTAAAAAAATCACACATATTTGTTTTTGCTAAGTTTCATGTTTGCAATATTAAAATTTAGTCAAAATCAATAATGAGAACAGGGAAAACTGGCATAGCGAGACCTATCTACATGAGTGTAGGTTGCGTCCAGGAGTATACAAAATGTCATTTCTAGAGAAGATGTGCTAGAGCCTTAGTAGGAGAAGTCAACCGCACTCGGTCATCATGTAGTAAACATAAGGCTTCTTCTAATGTGGGTTTTACAAATTGATTCATTTGGATCATAAACAAAAGAGAAGATGGTGTTGCTCTATGAAAATCTAGTTAAAAAAGGAGCTTACCAAGAAACTGAGCCACTGAGGTTTGTTGGTTCGAGTTTTTGGTTAGCATCTTCTTGAAAAGATTTTCCGCCCTCACAGATATAGAAATGTCGTGGTTTGATCTGAGTATCAATTTGGGCTGTTAAAACCTCCTCAAACATCTGTTCGTCAAATTCTGCAACATACAAACAAAAAAATCATATGAATTGCAGATCAGACCCCAAGAAAGAAAAAAAATTAAGGTGGTAAGATAAGTACTTTTACTGAACAGAAAGAAAGGTTTGCGGCAGAGCTTTGTATAACCTGCATTCACTCCATAATACCGGATTCCTTCCCGTCATTCTAATGTCGGATCTTTTGCATTAGAGAGCCTCTAGGATGGTGACACTGCACACCATAGTAGAACACCAAAGAGAGGGTGAAGCGGCTTCGTAGAATTGATCAAACCCTAGCAGATACTTGTTTTGTGACCTCACATATCAATTCGAGAAGAAAAAAGGAGCATATCCAATAGCTCAATATTCTCAAATGGAAACAAATAAATAACTCGATGGAACTGGTGGCCACATTGAAGTTAATCGGCATATAATTACTATTCCGATTCAAATGGGAAAAGCTACCAAAACACAGATATCTCGTCACCTTTGTAAGCGACATCATTATCTGTTAATCTTATTGTCTAAACTCATTCCAAAGATTCATCTTCATCAACTTCTCCCAGAATGAATCAAAGAAGTTCCAAGGGAATGCATAAATCTTTACTATAGAGAAATAAATTAGATATATGTAGCCTCAGTTTCCATTCCCAGAACAAAACAGATACTACTTTAAAACACTGAATGACAAAGACAGCAACACAAATCAATGAAGAAACCAAATGAATGGAGGGAAAAAAAAAGCAAACATAGAACTGATCTTGAGGTAATCAGAAAAAGATACTAAGGAAACAATCCATTTTGTTGGAATGGACGATTAAATTATTTAAATGGGGTTTACCTTGTTATTCCATTTCTAGGGTTCTTCCTTCGACGAAGGGTATAAGAAGGAGAGAGAGAGGAAGGAAAGAGATATCGAAGCGGCGGTGGAGGGTTAACGCAGCGGAGGATTTCGGCAGAGAAATTGCATACGAAATGGATGCCCTGTGAGGTGATTTTGATCGAGCAGATTTCTGGGGTTGAATCGCTAGGAAAAAAGTTTCGACATATTGGAGAATGGCATGGACGACGTCGTTTTGGACTGAATGACAGGTGTCTTGAATTTGGGAGGTGACGTGTCAATTCCTGGAGAGAGCTATTCCCCTTTCATATAGTAGATTCCACATAGTCGTACGTGGTCAAAACCAAACCCATTATCGTTGGTGTTTTAATCCATTACTTACTTTAATTCGTTTGAAATGCTGCCACAAGATATAAATAGAGATGTGAAGATTTCTCAACCATTGGATTATGTTTTTCTTTTTAACGTCAATTATTGAATTATATACTGTTGGTAAATTCATCAATTACTAGCTGCCAATATTTCATATAACAGTTGTGTACGTCAAAATTTACGTGAATAAATATTAGGTGAAGAGAGTGTCTCAAACCAAGGCACGTACGTGAACGCAATTTCGACATGTTAATCGAAACGTTAGGCCTGTGGCACAACTACATAGGCCCGGGGCCGCATTAATTCTTTTCCAAACCGAGCCATATATAGGAATCACACAGAGTTTTGGGTATTTTGGTTTGACTTTGGTTTAAAGACATAAATCGATTGGCAGTCTTTGTCGGTTTGGTTTTAATCCTTCTGTNGGGGGGGGGGGGGGGGGGGGGGGGATAGTGATTGGTTCAAAGAGGTGAATTCTGAATGGAGCTTAGGAACATGTGACATACTGTTAAAATGTTGTCGCCTTTTCAATTGCTATACATATCTTTTTGATTTACTGATAAACAGTTAGTACCTAAATCGAGTATTTATAAACGGAAACTTGACTGATGTGTGTTCTTTGCTATGAGGTACTCTCCTTAATTAATCCCACCGTACGAAGGGAAAACGGTGCTGGAACTTGGAGCTGGCATCGGTCGTTGCACTGCTCGAAAGGCCGGTGAAATGATCATTTTGACTTCATTGAAAGCGCCTTTTAGAAGGTTTTTACTACTTTGGTAGATGTTGCTTTTTTTTTTTTTTTGTCAACCTTTGGTAGATGTTGCTATTTTACCAAAGGTTAATGTTTTCTCAATGGTTTCTTTGGTGATGTAGTTCTTGCAGAATAAAAGTGTCAATGGGCACTACAAGAACGATAAGTTTATCTGTACTGATGTGACATTTTTAGACCTGAAAAATCACGGATGGATCTGTCGACTTATTGCACACGAAAAAAGGATCTGTCGACTTGATTTTCACAAATTGGTTGCTCAAGTATTAGTAAGGAGGTGAAATCTGTTATTTATACTCGAGTTTTGACCGTAATTAAAGAGAAGTCTAAATCTTCTAGATAGATGCAAGTGGAACTTTTGGCAGAAAGGATGGTTGGATGGGTAAAGCCAGGATGAGGATAGATACATTATCTTCAGAGAATCTTGCTACCATCAGTCTGTTCACAGCAAACGAAAATGTAATCCCACCCACCCACTACCGTGAACCCAATTCTATACGAAGGTTCAATTTTACCAAGATGATCATCACATATTTACCAAAGATGACAAGATGGAAGATGCAGAATTCGTGACTAAACCGGACGTTAATGCATGGAGCCTGGCAAGATCTCCCATGTGGGACCATTGTGACCACGTACGGTCCAGCTTAAGTACTGGCTCAAAATTGAAACCGATCGGTTTGATCTTATATATAACACGTTTATATTATCAAATACAGACATAAAGTTAATAAAAGAAATAAAAGAGGAGGAAATAAAGGCAATCTTCTTTTCGAAATTCTTTTTTTTTGGTCGGACACTATTCATAAACTTACAAATTTTAATATTTTCCATTTTTTCTTTACGACAAAAGGTAAAAGATTCCCTTATTTCCTAAACTTGATGGTTTTCAAAACAAAATAAACCGACTTACATCAAGGATTCCCTATATATAGAGAGGCCTTCATACCTTTATTTCTTCATCGCTTCTCTCAAGTTTCTCCAAGCAAACAGAACTTTATAAAAAAATAAAAAAAGGTTTCTCCAGTTTCCCACACAAAGATGTCGTCGTCCAAGAAAATTATGTTGAGAAGTGCCGATGGTGAGTCTTTCGAGGTTGACGAGGCGGTGGCTCTCGAGTCGCAAACTATAGCTCACATGGTTGAAGATGACTGCATCGACAACGGAGTTCCGCTTCCGAACGTTACAGGCAAGATCCTCGCCATGGTGATCACGTATTGCAAGAAGCATGTCGAGGCTGCTTCCAAGAGCGAGGCTTCTGCGGATGCATCCACGAGCGAGGCTGGTGCTGATGCATCCACGAGCGAGGCTGCTGCTGATGCATCCACGAGCGAGGTCGTCGATGGTGGTGGTTCCTCGGAAGATGAACTAAAGGCATGGGATGCTGAGTTCATAAAAATCGATCAGTCTACGCTCTTCGAACTCATCTTGGCTGCTAACTATCTGAACATCCCCAAACTTCTTGACCTCACATGCCAGACGGTGGCTGATATGATCAAAGACAAATCTGTAGAAGAGATTCGTACGATCTTCAACATCGAGAACGACTACACACCCGAGGAAGAAAAAGAGGTGCGCCAAGAGAATCAATGGGCTTTTGAATGATCATCATCATGATGACTTTGTTTCACTTTATTTTATTATTTTTGTTTTTGAAAATTCATTATATGTCTGTCCTCGTCGTTTAACAAACTAGAGGTTAATTAATCCTCAATAAATTTATTTTTCAGATTTATTTTATTTTATTTTCGCTCAAAGCCACTATTGAATTCTAAAGGTTACAGCATCATTATGGAGAGGTTTTAACTATAATCTTAAAAAAAAAAAATGAAAGTCTCATTAATTATTCCAAAAATAAAAAAAGCTATGTCATATTAAAAATATAATATAGAATACTTTATATTATTTTATTTTTTTTAGAAATAAAGAATCTTCAATAATCATGTTCTTATTGATTGTTGGTTAAAGTCACTAAAGTTACCGGTTAATTAATGGTTTAACACTATCTAACATAACAAGGCCCAAGCCCACCTTTACTCTCTCACTATGAAACCGCTCAACGGTCACCATGTGAGCCACAGAATCAAGCTTAGCGCGGAGAAATCTGAGGAAACATTGTCTGAGTTCAAACTTGTGAAATTGATCAATGCATCAAAGAGGAAAATCCAACAACCGTAGATCAAGGAGCTTCTCTAGATCAAGACTCGCCGTTGAAGGCCATTGAAACCTCCCACATTTTCTCCATCCATCGTCTTCTTCCCTCGTCCCCTTATGAGTTTATCCTTTTTTCCGACGACCTAACCTTATTAATGGCGACACCTTACAGTAAAAATACCTTCTTTTATATAAAAAGCACTAACCTACCTTATTGTGGAATCTTTTGCTTTTCTTGTTTTGTCTTTTTCCTTCCGGAATTAATAAATCGGATCATAATACTTTCCAAATGATTGATTTTTCTTGGACCCTCTTCGGGAAATTAATCACGTTTTGAATTTTATATATTTTTAAACAAAAATTGAGCACTAAAAAAAAATTAATAAATAGCACTAAGTAGGTGTCTCTTCGTTATCTCGAAGTTGGAGAGAATCTCAATTTTTTTATTTTTTTTTTGTTTTGGTTATATAATTGGAGCAGAGGAAGAGAGAGATATCCAAAAGAGTTATTGGATGGAGCATTCAAGTGATTTGACTGTTGAGGCTATGATGCTTGACTCCAAAGCTTCTGATCTTGACAAAGAAGAACGTCCTGAGGTTTGTTTATATATGTTTTTTTTTTCACAGTCTATGAAGTTGGAACTAATGAATTGTGAGCTTGTGATTGGTTCTAAGCGGTGGAACATGTGGACTTACTGTTTTTGATCACCTTTTTAAAAAAAGTCGTCGCCTTTCTGTTCTATTGTCAAACAGTTGGGGGTGATGTGTTTTTTTTGCTATAGGTACTGTCTTTAATACCACCATATGAAGGGAAAACGGTGCTGGAACTTGGAGCTGGGATCGGTCGTTTCACTGGTGAATTGGCTCAAAAGGCTGGTGAAGTGATTGCCCTTGACTTCATTGAAAGCGCGATCAAGAAGGTTTATAACTACTTTTGGTTTTGTAGCTGTTGTTATGTTAAAGAGTTTATTGTTTTGTATTTTAGTGAAACCATATTTTTCTTTGGTGATGTTGTTCTTGTAGAATGAAAGTGTCAATGGGCATTACAAGAACGTCAAGTTTATGTGTGCTGATGTGACGTCTCCAGACCTGAAAATGGCAGATGGATCCGTTGACTTGATTTTCTCAAATTGGTTGCTCATGTATCTCTCTGACAAAGAGGTGAAAATCTGTTTTTCATACTCTTGACTTTTGACTGTAAAGAGAAGAAAGTCTAAATCTTTTAGATGGATGCAGGTGGAACTTTTGGCAGAAAGAATGCTCGGATGGGTTAAGCCAGGAGGATACATTTTCTTCAGAGAGTCTTGCTTCCATCAATCTGGAGACAGCAAGCGAAAATCAAACCCCACCCACTACCGTGAACCAAGATTCTATACAAAGGTTCAGTCTTTTTTTCTTGGCTTTAACTTTAGGAAATGACATACTACTTACTGTCCTGAGATGCGTTTCTAGAGCTAAACTTTATGATATTTAGAACCGAAAAGGATGTTCTCTTTGTTTTTAGTGGGCTTCTATAAAAGACTGAACCAATTGGATTAATATCATCTTTGTATATGAGTGAGATCTTAATGTTTATGTTATGCACAGCTGTGAGAACAGCCAGATGGAGGCTCTCCTATATATTATGTTATATATCTATGTTTGATAAAGCTTTAAAAGTGTGTATATATCATTAGTTCATAGATTTGTTGTCACTTTGCTCCAATCTCTCGAATCTGATATGTCGGAGAGCTGAGTTCATTTTTATGGATGTGCCAAATTTAAAATGTATGGTGTAAATGCAGATTTTCCAGGAATGCCAGGCACGTGATGCTTCTGGCAATTCATTTGAGCTATCTATGGTTGGTTGCAAATGCATTGGGGCGTATGTGAAGAACAAGAAAAATCAAAATCAGGTAACAAAGTAGTTTCTTTATCAGATTGTCTACTTTCGTTATCATTTGATGGTACCTTATCCATCGCCAAGAGGTCAACTTTATTATCTATGTGATGGCAGATTTGCTGGATTTGGCAAAAAGTAAGCTTGGAGAATGACAAGGACTTCCAGCGTTTCTTGGACAATGTTCAATACAAGTCCAATGGGATCTTGCGCTACGAGCGTGTCTTTGGGCAAGGATATGTGAGCACTGGTGGATTTGGTAAGTCCCATTTCTAACTCTTTATCTTCATAAAGGGCATGCGTGCTTGTATGCATGTGTAAGTATTTGCTCGCCTCTTGTGTCTAAGTTCTTGTTTTACATAACAGAGACAACCAAAGAATTTGTGGCGAAGATGGAGCTTAAACCAGGACAGAAAGTGTTGGATGTTGGTTGTGGTATCGGCGGAGGTGACTTCTACATGGCTGAGAATTTCGATGTTCATGTTGTTGGTATCGATCTATCGGTCAACATGATCTCTTTCGCGTTAGAGCGTGCTATTGGACTCAAATGCTCAGTCGAGTTTGAAGTCGCGGATTGCACCACAAAAACATATCCGGATAACTCTTTCGACGTCATTTACAGCCGTGACACTATTCTGCATATCCAAGTAAGCAAAAACATACACTTTCACTCTTGAAGATGCGTTTTGGGAGTAATCACCATTTGTGTCTTTTCTTTTCAGGACAAGCCGGCTCTGTTCAAGACATTCTTCAAGTGGCTTAAACCAGGCGGTAAAGTTCTCATCACTGACTATTGCAGGAGTGCTGAAACTCCGTCTCCTATATTCGCTGAGTACATCAAACAGAGAGGATATGATCTCCATGATGTTCAAGCTTATGGACAGGTCTGTGTGCATAAAAAAACTTGATCACATTTTCTGTTTTTGAGGGTATTATGATTCATGAAACCTTCTTCCCGTAGATGCTGAAAGACGCAGGCTTTGAGGATGTGATTGCTGAGGACCGTACTGATCAGGTGACTCTCCCACATACATATATACAAACAATGCAAACATTTCTTTTGTATGAATGCTGATTCTAACGTTAGTTACTATATTGTCGTAGTTTGTACAAGTCCTGAGGCGTGAATTAGAGAGAGTGGAGAAAGAAAAGGAAGAATTCATCAACGACTTCTCTGAAGTAAAGAACATTTCTCACTACCATTTTATTGAATAAAACACTGCTGTCTTTTTCTCGTCGATCTTGTCAAATATATTTTTTGTAATGCAGGAGGATTACAATGACATCGTCGGAGGATGGAAAGCAAAGCTTGAAAGGAGTACATCTGGTGAACAAAAATGGGGATTATTCATTGCCAACAAGTAAAAATCCAATTTGTTTTACACCAAAACTCTTTTAACCTTCTTTTCCTTTCAATAAAATTGTTCCTTGAAGGACAATACTTGCTTGTTTTTACTATCTTGGAACTGTAAATCGTAAACTAAAAACTCAAGTGTTGTTTCCATTTTCTACTACTTCAGACTTTTGTGCCCCTTATGAAAATTTCCATTGCTTGTTTCATATATCTTTTAATACATGCATAAAGAATCACTAGACTATAGAATTTCAGTACAACGATAAACCTGTATATGATGATACTTATATGATCAAACATGAAATCATATTTTTTGTCGTATCAATGACACGGTAATTCCATTTTTCACATGTGATAGAGCCGTTGGGATTTTTTTACCCAAACGCTCCAGAGGATTTAAACGCGCGGTAGGTCGTTGTGGGATTACGATTGGATACTACACTTGGGCTTAGGGTATCTATTGGGCCAGAATTTCATTTGCTTAGGCCCAAGATGAATTCACCAATAGCAGCAAGTGCCAATGTCTCTCTCGAGTATCACGACAGTTTCGTCTCTCTCCAGTGCGTGAAGAAACTCTCGGGTGCTTTTCTCAAAAACTCTCAGAGTTCCAATTTTAGACCAATCTTGTTTGTTTCTGTGTCTTAATTTCAAAGTAATTTAAGTTTGAGCTTGTTATTTATGTACCAGGAAGTAGTCGAACTTCTCAAGAGTGGGGTTGATTTGGTGTGACAGATTCAGACAAAGTACTTTTGAACTTAACAAGGCTACATTGACTTCGGTAATGACCATGCTTCTTTTTTTTTTTTTTTTTTCAAAATCTTAGCTTTATCTTCTTCCTTCCTTAAATTATTTGTTCAGTTCTATCAACTTACTGTCTGCTTTGTCAAAACCATACCTTTCTTTGTGGTCTCTGTGATATCTTATGTTCGTCGTTCGTAGTTCATTGGCTTTCTGTTTGATTGACCAAAATTGTTTTCTTTTCGGTCAGATTAATCCATGAGGGCATTAACTGATTAGCTTAAACTTTACTGTCCTAATAGTCGTATTTACTGTTTTAAGTTTCAGTTTTGGTACACACAAATAAAACAACTTTGGTGTTTAAAACGAAATGAGTTTGCTTTGATAAATTCTCTTTAACATAGATATTCCAAAGAAACCATTCTCTACTCAGCCATAATTAGGGTTCGTTTTAATCTTTATGATCAGCTTTCATTTTTGTGAAACCAATTTTTGAAGTTATGGCACTAGTGAAAGAGGACCGCTGTGATGAACCTCATAAGTATATGGGTTTTGCTCTGCACCAGGTAACACTAGTGTACTGGTTCCATAATATTGCTAAAGTTTGTTGCTTTTACTCTTTGGAGTTACGGTTGTTGATGTTCCTGGATTGCAGGCCAAACTTGCTCTGGAGGCTCTTGAAGTTCCCGTGGGGTATCTAATTTTTGCCTCTCTTTCGTCCCAATTTGTGTTTCTCATCACCATTATCTAATTTTTGCAAAATGTGCATCTTTTCACTTTTGTTTTTCTTCTTGTTTGTCTGGATCAGATGTGTCATTCTTGAAGACGGTAACATCATTGCTTCAGGGAGAAACCGAACAAATGAGACACGCAATGTAATCTTTCAAACCTTTCACTATTTCTCTCTATCTTACTTTATTGAGTCAAACAGAATCACAAAATATAGAGTGTCTCTTACACTGATTTATGATTGCTACCTTGGTTACTTCATCTATATTACTAAGGCGTTTAATAATATTTGTGTTTGAAAAGGCCACAAGACATGCAGAGATGGAAGCAATCGATGAACTAGTTGGACAATGGCGGAAAGATAGACTCTCACTTTCACAAGTCGCTGAAAAATTCTCAAAGTGCGTCCTTTACGTAACATGTGAACCTTGCATAATGTGTGCATCAGCCTTATCGTTTCTCGGTATGATTCCTTATGCTGAATTAGACATATTGTTTTGTATTTTTTTGTTCCTGATGAGAAATGATATGATCTCTCTCTTAATCGAAGGTATAAAGGAAGTGTATTATGGATGCCCAAATGATAAATTTGGGGGTTGTGGTTCCATATTGTCGCTTCACTTAGGGACTTCTCAGATGTAAGCTATCATGTTGGTCCAACGATCACTTTAATCTTAGAAATAAACTGTCTTATTAAATGAAAGTTTGTGATCTCTGTTTTTAATAGTGAAGAAGCTCATAGAGGGAAAGGGTACAAGTGCAGAGGAGGAATAATGGCAGACGAAGCTGTCTCTCTGTTCAAATATTTCTATGAGCAAGGCAATCCCAACGGTAACCACCACTCTCATCTTTACCCGCAACTATGTTCTTTGATGAAAACCTCTTAAAAGTTTTATTGTCAATTTTTGTTTTTGTTGGTTTTAGCCCCAAAGCCACATCGCCCTGTAGTTCAAAGAGAGAGGATTGAGACGAACATGTTGTGAAAATGGGCGTTTATGATTAGTTGAGGTGGAAGTTTGTAATGATGATGGCCCTACGTATATTGAGAGGCTTGGTCAAAGCTTGGAGAGACAGAGTCCGGGAGTTGAGTAAAAAGTAGCGGACACACAAAAAAGCTTTAACAAGTTTTCAGAGAGAAGAGAACTGTGATTATGAGTGATTAACCAAAGGTTTAGGGTTTGTATATATTTTTAGATTTTGGATATCGTTACTTATTTCCTCTTTCGCAAGTATATGAATGGCACGGTCTATGTTTTTACCGTTGTTGTTATATTGTTGGATACATTTTTAATAACTAATTAATTAATTAACTGCTCAAATTTATTTTTCTCTCTAAATTCAAATGCATACGAAATTACTTGACGACTACACAACAGAGTGTAAGGTCAATTACCAAATTACCCCTTAGATATGTTTTAAAAAGTAAAAAAAAAACAATTACAGTAAAAATCCATTGCAGTCGTCGCCTCCCACCGTGCATCATCGCACCTTCATTGCAGGCGAGTCTTCTTCATTTTCTTGCTTAATTGCGTTAATTTGATCGCTCTGATGGGTCTTACTTACTTGAGGAAAATGTTTGTTCTTCGTTCATATTTGATTTTCCATGATTTTATCTCACTATGTCTAAAAGTCCAAGGCTTTACACCTTACCTATGCATTTAAACTTTCCAGAGTTACTTCTACTGTGAAACTAGAGATGACCCTTCACTGCATTCTTTTGTTTTGAGTAATTTCATTAGTTTCGCAAGAATCAAATGTTGTGGATGTCA
This sequence comes from Sisymbrium altissimum, assembly GCA_900406495.1. Classification (NCBI taxonomy): domain Eukaryota; kingdom Viridiplantae; phylum Streptophyta; class Magnoliopsida; order Brassicales; family Brassicaceae; genus Sisymbrium; species Sisymbrium altissimum. Next base: position 49,092 of record OVBI01000326.1, on the reverse strand, counting down.
TTTGTTCAGAGCCAGGTTTGGTTGGTAGTTGCTTTTTATGTATCTTCTTCTTTAGTTACTTGATGAAAATAAATACTAATTTGACTCAGAAGAGATGAACAACGATTGCCATGCTGCTCTCAGAAGAGATGAATAAACATTGTTTTGTTTGGTGGCTTCATCTTTTAACAATTGTGTAGCGTATTGTCACTTGTTCGTGCAAAACGTTTATTGTTTCTTTCATATGCTTTGGAGCTCGTCCTTTAAAGTTTATTATGAATATCAACTTCTTCTGGATTTATTGTTTCTCTTACGTGTCTTCTTACTTTTTTACTCAATCAAAAGATAAGTTCTTTACATGTTCTTCGTCTAGAGAAAGATAGATTTATAACCATTTTAGCCGGTTTTGGTTGCCTATTGTTACTATGTGTATACTGATGAAATTTGACTTCACAGGAATGGCGAACAAGATTGCGATGCTTCTCTCGGAAGCGATGAACAGCAATGCTGTAATAAACACGTGTCTTGGGGTATCGTTCGTTGTTTTGGGATTGAGATCTGATAAACAGCAAAAGTATGTCGAGGGCTTACAGGAGCAGAAAGATTCGCTCTTCAAGTCTAATAAAGAAATGAAAGTCTCTATGTGGGAGTGGAAAAAGCAAATCTTTACTGAAGCCACCTCTGCTGGTACTTCTGCGATTGTTCCTCTGTCCACCCTTACGGCCATCTACGGAGAAGTCACCACAACCACACAATCTGGTAATTACTCTGAGCTCTCTCTCACTGTTGCTATCATTACAAAGTATCTGTATCTTGAATGTTTGTTTATCACGTATCTTTACAAACTGGAGTCGTGTTTGTCTACATGGCACCAGTAGAATAGCAAAAGATAACTCTAGTAAACCCTTTTTTATTTCATTTGCCTTAAGAGTTGCCCTGCATATAACAAGTAACTCCTGAAGTGAGCTTTCTCTCTCTATTGCCATCATTACAAAATTATCTGCATCTTCGATGATTGATTATTTCGTATGTTTGTCTAAATGTCTGTCTAAATGTCACCTGTAGAACCCATTTCACTTCACCTGCCTTAAGAGTTACCCTGCATATAACAACTACTGAAGTGAGCTCTCTCTCTCTGTTGCTATCATTACAAACTATCTGCATCTTGGATGCTTGTTTCGTATGTTTGTCTATATGTCACCAGTAGAACAACAAAACATAACTCTAGTGAACCCTTTTCATTTCCCCTGGCCTTAAGAGTTGCCCTCAATATAAAAGAAATAACAACTGAAGCCGGCTTGCTGGTTTGAAAACATTCTTCAGTCTTGTGTGATTATAGATCTTTGATTGATACAAATTAGGGTAGCTTTGTGGGTGGATGAAGCTCTTACATGGATCGATAAAGAAAACATCTGCTGTATGGATATATAAATCGACAGAATCGATATGTTTTTAGACCCTTACGGGAAGGGAAATGGATATAATTATGACTAAAAGTGGCATTTGAGATTAGCTGTGCATTCGTTGACTTGGTTTATGTTAATTCTTCCAGGTGACACAGTCAAGGAAGACTCTAAAGTGTCTACCCCCGTGATCATGGTTTGAGAGGTTCTCGAAGTAAAGATTAGCATATTGTTAGTCGCATCATTTGCATCTGTAAACTAACTAAGGTTTGGCATCAAATTGGCTATTGTTGTGAATTGTGATCCTAAAATAATGTTTTGGGATGATTGTTAAGGCTTTCATTATGGAGCCTTTGTATGATCAAACGTGAAATCATATTTCTAACGAGAGCGATATAAAAGCAAACAAAATTTAGTAAACTAAATCATATTATATTAAAACAAAACAAATGGGACTCGAATGAAAAGAAGGTATATTATATATATACGAATAAGAATCTGAGTCACGGACATTTAAACTTTAAACAGAAATTTAAACAAAATTACGTGTCATGGTTGAAGCTTGAGACTGGAGGTTTGCGTCAAAGCTTGGAGAAACAGAGTCGGGAAGTTGAGTAAACGTAGCGGTTTCATGGTTGAACACAAAGAGTGAAAATTTGCTCTGACGTTGATGATTCAAGGAATCGGTGCTTGTTGACATATCATCACCACTCGTGAGAAGATTCGTAAAAGATTGTGACTGTTGTTGTTGATGAGCAAGAAGAGGATCGTACGGACAAAGATTCATCAAAGGATCTTCGATTAGCGAAGAAGAAGAAGGAAAGTCCTTTGGAGAGAAGGCAGGAGAATGCGGAAAGTTGTGGCTTTGTTCTGATGTAACAGCAAGACGGCTCTGATATGGCTCGGTGGTGGTCTGAACCTCACGAATCCTGTCTTGAAGTACCAGTAACTGATTTTTCAACGAACCCTCAAACCCTAAGAGTTTATCTGTCATTATCTTGTATTCGTTTTTGTCATTGAGAGATCTTTTCCAGTCGTCGAGGAGTTTCTTGTTCAAGAATTGGGAAAGATTTGTGCTTTTCTTGAGTTTTTCTCTTTCGCTCAATTTGCTAAACCTTTCGGCCACGTCCCTGACCTTCGACTGATCCTCGGGCCAAGTGTTGACGAGGTTCCCGTTGCGATCATAATGGATGACACACACTTCATTGTCGCACAGAATCGAAAGCTCGAGAGCTTTCTTGAATATCGTCCTTTCTCTCAGGAACAGATTCGTGTTCTTGAACGATTTCTTGAACCGAGTTTGGTTTCGCACGGAGAGTTTGGGTTCCTTGTTTCTCGAAGAAGAAGTCGACATTGTTCACGGCGTAAACAAAAAAAGCTTCAACAAGTTTTCAGAGACAGAGAGAAGAGAAGAGAAATTTTCAGAGAGAAGAGAATTGGGATGTGAGTGAGTAGCGTGAGAGCAAAGGTTTAGGGTTTGCATATATTTATAGATTTTGATTTCCTTTTTTGTCAACACGGTAATTTCCATTTTTTTACATGTGATATAGCCGTTGGGTTACATTTTAAATAATTCATTAATTAATTGCATAAATCTCTTTTCTCTCAAAATTCAAACCCCTAAGAAATTACTTGACGAGTACATAACAGCTCAAGATACCAGAGACACAGAGCCAAACTTACAAAAGGTTTCTGAATCTAAGGTAAGCAAGCTACTCTTGCCCACCATAATAAACTCAAATGCATTCGTCATTCTTCATTCTTCATTCTTCATTCTCGGTACTCATCTTTGGTAAGAGAGAGAGACATACCCACAACAATACAACATGCACAACACTTCCTTCTGCAAAACGAAGACAAATTCTATTTCCCTCTCCAGTTTATTTAACCTCTAAAAGGGAATCATCATCATCACTTCACCAATAGTCTCCACAAGAGCATGAACCATCCTTAAAATGGTGAAACCTGTTGTTATCCCTCAGAATAATCAACCTCCCTGTGATTTTCGCCATACACTTGATTGCATTGTGACAATCCTCACACACACGCAGGTTCTTTATCACACGGATCGGTTTCCCCGGAGACACACGCATTATCCCATACGCTACAGCCAGTCTTTCACTATGGTACCGTACCATACGCTCCTTCTCTTCTTCTTCCACATCATGAAGAACCACACTCGTCTTCGAAACATACCCTGCTTTCTTCATCCTCAAATCAAGATCCTCCATAAACGCATAGATCTCGTCTTTCTCGGGATGGAACTCATCCCCGACCGAGAAAGTATGAGTCTTGTTCTGAATCTCAATCCAACTGTACCCTGGAACTTTCTTTACTCCTTTGTCCCGCATTCTCACTCGCAGTTTACCTACATCTTCCCATCTACCCAACGAAGCGTATAGATTGGAGAGGAGAACATACATACCGGAATTTTCAGGCTCCATTGCGAAAATCTTATCTGCAGCTATTTCAGCTAGCTCTGTGTTTCCATGGACTCTGCTTGCACCGAGTAAAGTTCCCCATATTGCACCGTCTGGCTCAAAGGGCATTCCTTTCATTAGAATGTGAGCTTCTTCTAAAAGCCCAGCTCGACCAAGAAGATCTACCATACAAGCGTAGTGCTGCGAGTTCGGTGTTACGCCATAGTCTTGAGTCATCGTGTAGAAATGTCGCCTGCCTTTGTCTACAAGTCCTGTGTGGCTGCACGCAGATAGTACGGCAACCTATGACAGGAACAAACATTGGTACTTGAACAGAAGAAGATAATACCTAAGATATATGAAAAGAGATGTGTTGTTTCTTGTTTTACCAAAGTGGCATCATCTGGCTTCAATCCTTCTCTCTTCATCGACTCAAATAACCTTAAAGCCTCTTCTCCGAACCCGTGCCTTGAGTAACCTGAAATCATCGTGTTCCAAGAGACAATGTCCCTCCCAGTCATCTGCTCAAACAAGTCCTTGGCTTCTTCTATGCTTCCACTTTTGCAATACATCAACAAAAGCGCGTTCCCAACAAAGCACCCACTCTCATATCCACCTTTAACCAATCGTCCGTGCAATTGCTTCCCAAGCTCAAGAGCAACAACGTCTGCACACGTGCTTAGAGCAGATGAGAATGAAGACCGGTTCAATCTCCCGCCTTCTCTCTCCATTTGTACAAACAAACGCAGAGCTTCATAGCCATGTCCGCTTTGCGAATACCCTGCAATCATAGCAGCCCAAGAGACAGGATCTCTCTTAGGCATTTTGTCAAAAAGGTTCTTAGCTTCAGAAACATCTCCGCACTGAGCATATCCAGTTATCATCGTGTTCCATGTACTAACATTTCGAAAAGGCATAACATCGAACAACTCCTTTGCCATCTCCATTCTCTCGCCCTGCACATATCCTGCAAGCATAGCATTCCATGATACTTCGTTTCTCTCTGGCATTTGATCAAATAATTCCCTCGCTTCTTCCACCATTCGGTTTTGTACGTATCCTGAAACCATCGCTGTCCACGTAAAAACGTCTTGAACAGGAGACTCGTCAAAAAGTCTTCGCGCCTCATTTATATCCCCGTTCTGTGCATAACCAGTGATGATCGTATTCCAGGAAACCACATCTCTCACATTCATACTATCAAAAAACTCTCTCGCCTCCACAATCTTCTTCTTCTTGACAAACCCACCAAGCAAGCAGTTCCATGAAACCAATGCCCAATTCTCCCTTGACTCAAATAACCTACAAGCTTCCTCCATCCTACTGTTTTGAACATAAGCAGAGAGCAATGCATTCCAAGATACTTGGTTCTTCTCAGGCATTCGATCAAAGATTCTCCTTGCCTCATCAACACCCCCATTCTGAGCGTATCCAGACAATATCGTATTCCACGAACAAACATCTCTTTCCGGCATTCTCTCAAACAATTCCCTTGCTTTCCCAAGGTTCTTGTTCCGCACATACCCTTTGATCATCACATTCCATGAAACTAAATCTCTCTCAGGCATTTCGTCAAACAGTTTCCTGGCGGTTTCAAACTCACCATTTCTCAAGTAACCAGAGATCATGGCGTTATAAGATACAGAGCTCCATCTAGGCATGCGCTGGAACACACGGAGCGCTTCGTTGCAAAGTCCATTCCGCATGTAGCTGCTTATAGCTACATTCCACTCTTTTATATCCACGTCTTCAGGTTTGCTCTGCGAGTTCTTTGTTGCAGAGTGGAAAGTTGCTTCCTTTTCTGCCTTGAATCTTGATTTGAGTCCATTGAAGGATGTCAGTTGCTTACGAGCTCGCCGCCACGAGAGACCACAAAGCTCTTCTAATCGTTTTGTTCCCGCGCATTGCATTTGGTCTCGAGAGAGAGAAGGGATGATTATGTAATTTAACTAAATTCGAAAAAGTGATCTCAGAGTTTCGTCGGAAAATAAGAACTCTTTGCTTGCCGCCGAAAAAACTCAGACTTTTCCCGTTAAAGTTTCGCGGAGAAGCGGCTTACGCCGCCGACTTTACCGGTGAAGCAACGTAAGGTGTTTATTAAGTTTTAAAAAAAAGACAAAGATGACGTCATCACTCGCCTTTAGTTCACTGGTCATAGATGGGCCTTTACGAGAACAATATGTCCAAAAACATATTCATAGATATATTTGGTCTGTGTGTGACAATAGTCTAATAACTCGTTTCATCACTTTGTCGATGAGGCCGTGACTCCCAGAAGAGTCTAACGGTGGAATAGATGAGAGAAGGCTCAGCCATTGCGCCGTTACCGTAATCTCCACAGGCCAGTTTCTTCGTGATGGGAGGAATGAGAGTGATTCCAAGTTCATCGAGCAACACAAGGTGCCGTTCTGTGAATGGATTGTTCCACATCAAAGTGTTCATAGAGGGTGCAACAAATAACGGTTTGCTATAGTCCCACGCTCTCACTATACATGTCAGTAGATTATCACATAACCCACCAGCAATCTGTAAAGAGAGAAAGGACAGTTTGTGAGAGAGCAAAGGATATGGAGACAAAGATCAGCAAGGATAGCTCGAGATAAGCGATATGGTTCCTATGTTTCTGTTGCTTGATGACAAGAATATGGACCAAAGATCAACAAGTTCAGTACAATGATACATCTTTGAATGGAGGTACTTATATGATCAAAAGAGAACTATATGTTTAGAAGCCAAAAAAATTTCAGAGTTGTCAAGTATATATCTCCAGTAATACGCTACTTTCTTAGGATCTTGAACAAAGCAAAGAATGTGGAGCCAAAGAGCTAAACTTTAGCTTTCCAGATTTCAAGAACTTAGCCTACTTTGCACATGGTTCAATGGCTCTAGAGTATAACAGGCACTATCAAACAATCTCGTTACAACTACCTACCAGATGGCAATACTTATATGATTAAGAGAGAATTATGTTGTAAATCATGAGAATGCAAACAATCTCCAAAAACTCCAAATCTAGATTTCCCGCTACTATTATGATATATTATGATTTTTTTTTTTTTTTTGACAACATTATGATATATTATGATTATCAGTAAAGTAGTAACACGCGATAATTAAACGATCAAGAGAATGAAAACAATCTCCACAACTGTCAACTCTATATCTTCAGCTACTTTGCCTATGATTCTGCTGCTTGAACATGAGCCCTCTAAAGTCCAGACTAAACAGGAAGATATATGAGATTATTAGTAAATACTACCATTTACCTTGCCTAATGTGTTTGCAGACAAAGGAGCAATGATCATAACATCAGCCCAGCGTCTGAGCTCAATGTGAAGCACGGGATCACCAATCTTCTTCCAGCTAGTCCACTCATCTTCATCTGTATACAGAGTCACATCTTGAGGAAGAGAAGGTTTATCCACGAAGCTCAGAGATGATTTCGAAGCAACGGCTTTCACTTCAGCCCACTCTGAGAAACAATGGCAGAGATTACTGAACTTAATCGCAGCCACGCTTCCACTTGCAGCTAGTAATACACGAGGCTTCCTTGTTACTACTCTATCCACTTCCATATTATCTAATAGCCCTAAATCAACAAACAAGCAGCATCGAATTTGCACACATCAGGATCCTTACACGAAATCGAACAAACTAGATGGAAGAACAAAATGAGACGAGAGATTCCATGGATTTTCCGTTACCTTGGTAAAAGCTGAGGATTTGCGTTTTGAAAACAAGCAGAGAAGTCGACGTCATCACTCATCTCTTAGTCAATCTGGTTGTTGACTCACCATAAATGGGCCTTTACGAACAAGAATCCAAAAACCGGTATTCAAGATTGGGTTTTTGCACAAGTATCGACTGCGATCAATTTACACCCAAATAGATCAGATCCCGTAAAGAAAATAATCGGTTATATAAGATTCTGTTTATCTACGAACTCATAATAAACCATTGAATATAGATATATACTAACGGATCCCAAATTTGATTTTAAAATACTGATCTTGTAATACGAGATTAATAAACCGGCCCCAAAAATAAAAGAAACAAATCCCTTCAAAAAAAAATCTCCACAACAAAGCAATACAATTCAGAAAGACGAGTTTAACGCAAAAGTGTAACTTTCCAAAGTCACAGCTTACACAAGATATATCATCAAAGCTTAAGAAACATTAACAGAAACTGATTTTTTGTTTTTTCTCTCTTTTGGGACCATTCCTAAGAACGTACAAACAAACCTAAATTGAAATTCAAACATCAACCAATTAGTCTTAATCTCTGCAAACAAATGTTTTCCTAGTTTTTCCCTAAAAAAACAAACAGAAGATTCTTCTCCATTATCCCGTTGTAGATGAGTCAAATCACAGCTTCTACATTCCATCCGCTATCTTCTGGATCTCCTCGATTGCTGAAACTGCTATTTGCAACTTTTCTGCAGCTAGCTTCACCTTCTTTTGCTGCAACATTTGTCGATCCAAAAAGAAAAAAAAAAAAATCATGAGATTGTCTTATATTCACTTACACGAATATCCTTTTTAACTAATGAAAACCCAAAACTCCATCTTTGAAACTAATCATATTATCATTCAAATCACTCCAGCTCGTCTTCTAAGCGCAACAACATTAATCTACAATTATGTTGATTCCTAGTATCCTTTTGTCATCCCACGCAACGTATAATGTCTAAACGAAATTAATGCAAATGAATACAGAAACGTAAAACCAATATCACTATAGAAGCTACGTTGACTTACCAAAAGTGCGGCTTTTCTCTTGAGCTCTCTCGGATCTGCAGTTCCCTGTCCAGTAGTAGTAGCTTCAGTTGCCTTCATCCGTGGAAAACAGAGTTTGACATAAGTATGTGTACAAACACAGTTGTGTAAACATATGGTCATATATTACATGAACTAAATAATACTAAATATTGACTCATATGAGATGATATCGACTTGCGAAAAAGACCAACCACTTGCATTTTCACATTATCCATCCAAAAAAAGATTCAGATAATACACCAAAATTCAGATAAATATACACTAACCAAAACATGCACATAATTTCAAAGTTATTATACACACTTATATAGACATACCACACCATTAAAGAAGACCATAGACAAATAACATATTACTCATGTGACATTTTCAATTCTATGCAGAAGAAACAAACATTAAGTACAATAAGACTTTATGGTAAACAATATTTGACATTTTGTCAATAAAGAAGGAGTACCTTCTTTGGCCTGCCCACAGTCCTCTTAGCAACTTGTTCACTTTTAGGTTTCCGTCCACGTTTCTTAGCTGGAGCCGCCACAGTAGCAGTAGCAGCAGCCGCCACGTCATCTTTCTTTGGCCTACCACGCTTTCTAGATCCACCCGCAGTAGTAGTAGTAGTAACCACAGACTCCGTCGCAGTGTTCGACTTCCTTGGCCTACCACGACCGCTCTTCACAACCGCCGCCGCAGACGCAGTCGGAGCAGCAGCTGCCGCTGGTGTAGCTCCGGTTCGTTTCGGGCGACCGCGTGGTTTCCCACTCGGCTGAGCTGAAACGGCGCCGTTCGGCTGGGAATCGGATTTGGCCTTTGGAGGTCGACCACGGCCGCGTTTCTGAGAAGCAGACGCGGCGGTTGAAACGCCGGTGAGATCAGGTTGAAGTTCGTTGTCAGACGCATCTCCTCCAGCTGTATTGGATCTAGGAAGTTCAAGACCAGTTCCGTGACTAGCGGGAGATTCAGATCTTCTCGCCATGAGTAATCTTAGATTCAAATCAGAAAGAAAAAACAAAAACAAAAAAAGCGGTTGGTCAACGGAATCGAAACCCTAGAAAACGGACTTCAACAGAGACTAAAAACTAAAACTAAACAAATACATAAATACTCAGATTTCGCTAGCTTAAAGAAAATTCGATGAGTAATATCTGATTCAGGCTCTTAGCTTAAAGAAGTCAAACGGAAGTAATTTCGGTTTTAGATAAAAGCTAGGGTTTGCAATGCACGTACCTTGTTTGTTCAGCTGAGGATGAGGGATTTCGCGAATGAGAGAGTGAGGAGCGGTTGAGGAAATGGATGAGGAAGAAAGAAGTAACAAACGAGAAACTTGGCGAAGAAGAAAAGATGAGAGAGAGAGAGAGAGAGAGATGGTTTCGACGGTTAGAAGAGAGTCACCATGGCTGGGAGCAGCTTGGAGAGAGAGCAAAAACGAACGACCGAGAGGTTCAGAATCCGTTGCGTCAACCGATACGGGTCCACCTGGAGTCCTTCTTTTATGTTATCGACAAAACCCCTTTTCTTTTTTATTCATCCAATTAATTTACAGGTTGTTTGCAATAAATAAAAATAAAAAAAGAATTTTACCAGAATTTATTTATTTATTTTGGCCCAATAGTATTTTGAAATCGGTAGATGAAAATGAAGAAATTTTGTATTATTGTACATGCATACAAACATGTTTTTGCGATTTCTTTTAACTTTTTGTAGAAAAGTTAATAAAGCCAAAAACTGAAAATTACCCTACTTTTTTCAAATTCAAAAAATTTTGGAGGAAGGAAAATGGTTGTTAATGGTTTTAAAAGGTGTGAGTGAAGAGGAGGATACAGTTCTACCTCCTACCTAATTTTTTGCAATAATTACTTAAGCCGAGTTTGGAACTTTAATGTTTAATTACACCAAGCAACTGACATAAGTAAATTTATTAGCATAAGATAACTGACATGACGTAACAGTCTGAAGAAACCATCATAGAAGTAGGAGTGATCATAAAAATTACATAGCGTTTTCGAGAAACATTAACTCCTAAAAGCCTAAAAGACCACAAATAGAATAAGATAACAGAGTCTACGAAACATGAGGGTACAAAGCCAAGCCTACACAGTCATGCTTATAAGATTAAAAATTCTACGCAACACACAACAAGCAAACCCACCACAACTTCCAAAAGTTGTGTGTCAAGGCTGCTCTCTTTAGAACAGAGCTTCTTGCATGGCCTCTGCTTCTGTCTGCGCCTGCCCTTGCCCTTGACCTTGTCCCTGTCCCTCAGGTTCAGGTTCATTTCCAGGGTGTTGTTCATCTGGCTGCACTTCTTCCATGTGCCGTGGCTCCTCTGTTGTCTCCGTTGTTGTTACCGTTAGCTCTTCCAGAGCCTGTATAGCTTGAACCACTGCTTGATTTTCACTTCCTACGACCTCGGTTTTCAACACATTAACAAGTTCCTTAGCTTTCTCTTGCTGCATACACAAGAAGACCAGAACCAGCATAAGCATGAAGACTATTGTAAATCAGAAAAAAAAAAAAAAAAACGAAACCAAGAGACGATCGCATAGTGTTTTTGTTCATTAGTCCACTTACAAACAACTCAAGCTTCTTTTTGAGTTCACCATAGCTAATATCTTGTTGTCTGGAATCTCCCCTTGACGCAGCATTCTATTTTTGAAGAAGGCACGAAAATATATGTGAGTATAATACCTCATTGATATAATAGATTAACAAATTCTAAGACGACAATCAACAGTAATAGAAAGACTTGAAAAAACACAAATTCTTGAACTTTGATTAAATAACAAAATTTCTACTTTAGAAAACAATTTTAAATTCTTGAACTTTGATTAAATAACCAAATTTCTACATTTAAAAAATCAAAAAACAAAATTTGCTGGACCGTTTGTGCATCCGAAGCTAATGTCCTAACTCAAAACAATTACTACAAGCTAAAGCGAGCCACTAACCACTTGCTCTTGATTACCAAACAAAGAGAAATCTTAAATTAATAAATAGTACACCAAAAACCAAATAAGCATAGGCCAAAAGCAGAGACACTACGAATATAAATGAACTGTAGAAACTATAATAGATACTCTCTACCAGCAAACTCGAAAGAGACAATATCTAGTGTGGAAAGTGACATTTATTTACGAGACAAAAGTTCCAACTTTATCTCTTGTCTATTTGACTCGGAAAATTGAAGGCCTCGATGTTTTAGATAATTATCACTGTGAGATCACAGACACTAACAAAACAGAGAGAAAGTCTACCTTTCTTGGTCTTCCAACGGGTCGTCCAGTACGAAAATAGCCTCTCTTCGGCTTCATAGTCTTCCTAATCACACCTCCGATCTTAGGAGGCCGTCCTCGTCCTCTCTTCACAACCAGGCCTGCACCCTGATCTCCTCCACCCTCTGCGTTAGGTGGTGGTGGCGGCGCAACAGAAGAAGCACCCGCGTCAACTCTCTTCGGTCTCCCTCGGCGTCGAACACCACCGTTAGCAACATACGGAAACACAGAAGCCGGAGCTGAAACGACAGCTGGCTTCCTCTCTCTCCCAGCAGCTCTTCCACTAGGAGGACGACCTCTTCGTTTCGCAATTCCGACACCGCCGGAAACAGAAGCCTTCACTGTCGGCAAAGCTCCATCCTTTCTTGGACGACCAGGTGGTCTCTTAACCAGCGGCTGAGTCTGACCCTGGAGATGAGGCTGCGGTGGCGGGAGCGTCTGTAACTCCTCCTCCGGTCGAGACAAAGGTAACTCGTTATGTTCCCATTTCTGTCCGTTGGTCTGAACATGAACCTCAGTTTTGACCTTAGGAGGTCGACCACGACCACGCTTCTGAGTGAGAGGAGCAGAGGTGGGAGACGGATCAGGTAAAGGAAGGTTGTCGTTGACTGAATTGAAATCAGATCTGGGAGGTTCAAGACCAGCAGCAGCAGCAGCAGCGGCAACAGCTACGCTAGTAGGAGGAGGATTAACAGCGAATTTGTAAGACTTCTTCACCATCATAAGAACACCACTGTTCTTCAAAGTCTTGAGATGGTGAGTCAGCAAAGCTCCATGAGCTGGAGGTATCCCAGTGTAAATTCTCTCGATGTACCTCGAAATCGCTTGCTTGCTTGACCCATCAGGCTCGTTCAAAGCAGCAATCGCAGTGCAAATCATCTACCAAATAAAGAAAGAAAGAAACTTTCAGTCAGTAAAAAAAGGTTAAAAAACCCTAGCTTTAAAGTCGGAAACAGTAGCGGGAGCTTACGTCAGAGTAAGGAGGGTGAACCCATGCTGGATTAGGTACAGATGAAGGCTGTGGTGGTGGCGGCGGCGGCGGTTGAAAGAACTGGTTGTTGTTAGGCGGCGCGACGGCGGAGGAGTTAACGGCGGAGGAGTAGAGAGGGTGGTTAGGAGGGGCGAAAGGGTTGGAGTTGGTGAAGGGAGGGAAAGCGGTGAACGGAGGAGGATGGTGAGGATCAGAGAGAGAAGGATCCATGGATTTAGAGAGAGAAAAGAAAGAAAAAAAACAGAGGAAGGTGATGAGATTTTGATTTAGGGATTTTTTTCTTTTCTTTTCTTTTCTTTTTTTTTTGGGTTTTTGTTTGTTTTAATTTCGTTGAAATTAAAAAAATTTTGAGGGGAGAGGAGGAGGGAGGAGATAAAAAAAAAGTTAGGTTGGAGAGAGAGAAGAGATGCACAAACAAAATGACGAAAGGTGGGAAGAGCGGAGTTTATTGAAATCTAACCGTTCAATGTGTCTTTTGATCAAGATTTACGACACGGATCGATGACGTGGCGCTACTTCTAATATAAAATTTGAGTTTTGTGTTTCTTTCACTCTTTTTTTTTTCTTCTGCTATTCAAACGTATTAAATTATATATTACCACATTTCTTTTTTTGTTTTTTTTTTTCAACATTTATAAACAAGTTTCCTAATTTTTATAAACTGAAATTTTGACTGATGGTTTTTTCTAAATTTATTTATTTAATACTCATAAACCTTCTAGTTTTGATATTTTATTTCTATAGTCAGATTTATCATTGAGAAATTCAAAGATATATTTAATTTTAGGTCTTTTTTAATCTAACAGTATTCTCTTTATTTTTTTATTTCTAATGACGTATTTATTTGCAAATCATATCTTTCTAATCTTTATTTTATTAGACGAATTAGATCAAATATTTTTTTGAACTAAATTGTGAGAAGATTTTCAGTGAAATAATTTAAATTCAAAATAAATTATTCCAATTTCTATATAAACTTCAACAAAATTATACACAGTTGAAATTTCAGATCTTATGAGTAGAAGAATTTGGATTCTTTTTAGTTATATATTAAATGTCAAAAATGATAATTCAAGTAAGAAAAAATATCAATATTTTTTAATAGAATGAACACATAACATTCTATGTAAACATATAAAAAATTATGAAACGTTTAAACAAAAAAAAAATTGTATATAAATTGAAAACTTTATAGATGAGTATCAACTGGATTTAAGACTATGGCTAGGATTTAGGACGTCCAGATTATGATTTTAAACATTAACTGTAGTTTATTGTTTTTAGTTTTATCTCTTGATATTTTTAGTTGCTAAGACTATTGGAGTGTTCTACCAAACTAGAGTGAGATTATTCTGAATGAGAATGAGTGTTAACCATTTTTTACCTTCTGTCTACGAATTGGTTTGTGTTTCAGTTGAAAACATAAGCACAAGAACATTTTAAAACATGGGTACTACAAAATAGCATTAATAGACCACCACCTACCAGTAATATGTTACACAATTCAAGAACACCAAATCATGGGGAAGATGTATTTGAAACTCAAAGTACAACAAAATAAAATGAATTGATTTCTTTTGAAATAACATGAGGAATGAAAAGCGACATTTCACTTCTGTCAAATTTATACTATTGCTGATCCAACAAAGATTCTTCATTCTCATACCTCCTTGCCTCCTTTGGTACGAGAGAGTAAAACAAATGCACTTTTTGCTCGACCATCTGCGAAAACAAGACAAAACTCATTTTATTCTTTAATCTTTTTAATCTTCAAAGCTGCATTGGTAAATCTTGGTTGGTTACTGCCCGGAATGAATCAAGATGAAATGAAACCATGTCACGTCATCAGTAGTCGTCACAAGAACACGAACCATCCTTAAAATGATGGAATTAACTTTTTCTATCTCTTAAAATAACCAACGTTTGTGATTTCCCCTAGGATTATGACGATCCTTACGCACACATTCTTCTTCACACGCGCATACCCTACAACCACGCAATGGTACTAAATCATTCGCTCATTGTCCTCTTCTTACACATCTTGACGATTCACACTCGTCTTTAAAAAAAAAAAATATATATATATACATATGTATATATATATACCCTGCTTTATATTAGAGTTATTTATGATTAACTCTTTCTCATTAGTTGTAAAATGAACTTTATACTAAGCTTATACACAAGCCAATAATAAATAAATAAAGATTACCTGACTATTAATGACTAATTAACTCTTTAACAAATTCATTTGATCATATTATACATTGATATCCTTCTTCAAAATGAAGTGTAAAGAGATTAAACACACATGCTGCCACTATCCTGGATAAAGGAGGTAACTAGTACGGATGGTCCGTAACGTGAAGTTCTGTCCTGACGTTTAAGAGCTTCAACTTTCTCTCAATGAATAAGAATTTATTTCCAGCTCAAGACCGAGAAAAAGATGTAAAATGAAATTTTAACTGAGCTAATATACAATCCAGAAAAAAAGGATTAAGCGACTATTAACAACCAACTAAAACTCTAACTGATTTATGTAGATTACAAAAACAAGCATGATATGGAGTGGACATGTAGTTCTATCCTGTGGAGCCATCAAATCTTGTCATAACTATACTTGAACTTGGGTGCTTAATATTAATAAGTTTAGAAATTTGAACAAACCCATACCAATTGAAGCATTGTACTCTGCACAGTTGAGCCGCTCAACTTGAGCGGTTTCTGAAACTGAAACATATCCTAGGTTGATCTTGGCTTCTTCCTAGGAGCAGTAAATACCATCATGATTCTATTTTCGAATAATGAGTCATACCTAGTTCGGTTGGTGTTTCTGCGCATGAGGAAGTTTTGAACTGTGATAATAGAATATATTGATGCTCAAAACCACCTTGAGTCAGATTACAATGCTGGAGTCAATTGCCTTGTAACTTAGCAGGACTTTCTCTCTTGTTGTAACTTAAAGCGAACTTGGTATCTTTTGTAAATATTACGGTAGGGATGACAAAGCGACATCTTGTTCACATGGCAGAGGATAAAGTCAAGTTCAGGAACAAAGGACCAGTCCATCCGCTCACAAGACAACCAGTCGCTGACAGAACACGTTTTAGTGGAATCATATTTGGAGAGATGTAGCCCATGGTGTTTCGTCTAACTTGCACGAACGTCTTTTCACTCTCAGTGATTCCTCACAGTCACAGATGCACGTCCGCAGAAAGTGCCAAAATGTAGCAAATGCGATAGAGAGGACAGCAAGTAACGGTAAAAAGACCAGGGGGCCGTACTGCACAAGTGCCAGTCAACAGATGATGTAATTCAGGTCTATGTGCATTATGGAGCTAGCTTCTGGGTCTAGAACTAATAAGTATGGGCATAAACCTCAAGTTTGACAAAGACTCTGCTAAATTTTGGTTTATGTGAAGCCATTAATATCCCATTTATCGCTGTGTTAGACCTCTGGTACCATCGAAAAGTTCTCTTGGAGGAGCTTCCCCTCTACAGACTTCAGCACATGTTTTGACTTTGCGTTAACAAAGGTCGAAAACCAAATACTGAGAGTTTTTGTAATCAGCGGGTCTATGATAATATCAAAGACATTCAAGCTGGTTTATGGTCAGCTACTAATTAAACTAAGGTCAGCTACAGAGAGAGAGAGATAAGTAACTTCGAAGCTTCACAATTATCTTCTATCAGATTGAGTTTTCTATGTTGGTGGCAACTTCAAAAAGTATGTAAAAACCAAAATATGAAAAAGAGAATCAATGGATCAATATCATGCTTATGAGTGGTTCTGGAAATAGAAAAAAAAAAATCAACCTCAAAACACTAATACAGAAGAGAAGCCATTTGAGTCGATGGAAAAATTGGAGAGACTAAAGAAACTCTTTTTCGGGAATTGATTCCATTCATGTCTTCTTCTTCTCTCTAAAAACGACCAATACCCCAAACCCTGATGACTCCATCTGTGTATCCACTGAACAAAGTGTTTCCATCTGCACTCCAGTTCAAGCTCGTGCAGTAGATCACCTGCATTTTCCATTCCACATTAGAACACATACATAGCCATAATCAAACCTCATACCAAAACATTTGAAACCAGATAGTCAGAGTAACCAACAAAGTCACAACCATGTGGATGAAATGAAATCACTCCAGACATTGCAATCACAAGAAATACGAGACAAGAACTAGCTTACAGAAGGTAGGTTTCCAAATCTAATGTAAACTACTTTCTTTACAAGAATGATATTCAGATTATATCCACATCTCTAACATCAAAATGCATACTTGTCAACTACACATATAAGAGTAATGGATAATACAGCAGAAATGAATTCAGACAAGTTACGCATTTGTTCAAAAAGGACAAAACTTGGAACCAAACAATCATTATAATAGAAATGAGAATGTAATAAGAGAGTTGATATATACCTTGGTCTTGTTTCCGGTTCCAGCAGATGCATCAGACTTCTCAGCCTCAGCCTTGAGATCAACCTTCAAATCCTCAACAACACTCTTGCTCTCAAGATCCCAGATCCTAATGCTGTTCTCCGTCGCAGCACACAACCAGTATCTGTTGGGACTGAAGCAGAGAGAGTGAATAATCGAGCCAGCCTCAAGAGAGTAAAGCTTCTTGCCTTCAGCCAAATCCCAAAGCAAGATCACACCATCTTTCCCACCACTGGCACACAAAGAACCATCAGGTGACACAGCCACAGTGTTGAGGTAACCAGAGTGACCAGCAAGAGTGTTCCTAAGCTTACAATTCTGGAGATTCCAGACCTTCACGGTGTGATCCCATGAAGCAGACACAATGGTCGGAACAAGCGTGTTAGGGCTAAACCTAACACAGCTAACCCATTGCTTGTGTCCATCACCTTGGTCGGAAATCGTGAACTTGCACTCACCAAGCGTGTTCCACAGCTTGATCGTACCGTCACGAGAAGCAGACACGATCTGACGGTTATCAGTGGAGAAAGCCACAGAGAGAACGTCTTTCGTGTGTCCCACGAAACGTCGAGTGGATGAGCCAGTGGCGAGATCCCATAGACGAAGCTCACCGTCCCAGCTTCCTGAGAGAGCGAATTGTCCGTCGGAGGAGAGAACAACGTCCTCCACGAAATGAGAGTGACCTGTCAGCCTGCGCTGAGCGACACCGTAGGACTTCTCGTCCTTGTTGAGTTTCCAGAGGATGATTGACTTGTCGCGAGACGAAGTGACGATCATGTCGGAATTGTCGATCGGCGTGGCGATGGCCGTCACCATGTCGGTGTGGGCGCACATGGTGCCTTTCAACACGAGTCCTTCAGCCATGGTTTTTTTTTTAGGGTTTTGAGTGAATGTGAATCTAGGGTTTATTCTTCGTCTTCCAAGAGAGGAGGCGACACAGAAGAAAGAGTAAAATGGAGGTAACAAGAAACGAGGCTATATATACTCTGGATGTAAGATGATAATTAGGGTTTTAATCAGGTTCAGTACTTTGGGTCCTCTTGTTCGGCCCACGTTTAAGCCCGGGTTATACTACCAAACTAGTGTATATATGGGCTTTAAAAGAAAATATGTTTTTTCCTATTGTCAACATGGTAATAATTAAAAAAATTAATAATTATATTAAAATCCTAAATATTTTGATATGTTTTTGGTTGAAAAATGTTTATTAATTATCATACTATATTAATGATAAATTTAAAATTTAAAATTTAAAATTAACACTGGTATACTTCAAAATTTAATGAGCTAGAACTATTGTATTGAAATAATCTATTATATTAAAACTATGAAAATATATGTGCTAACACGAGAGTTTTGTTTATTCATTGAATATTTATGTTTTATATAACTTTCAAGTATCAGTATTATCTTATATTTCTTATAATATTTTTGTTCTCTTTTTATATCAGTAAATTGTTTTTAATTAAACAAAAAAAAAAAGAAAAATAGAAAAATGAATTAGTTATATATAAAATATACTTTTGGATAATTTAATATCAAATCCAAATATATAGTTTTAATCATGCGGGTTTTCAATTGTTAAATAATTTTTTTATTCGCGTATCACATGGGTTATTATTATAAATTACAATTAAAATAAAAAATTATCTAATTTTTGGTTTGTTGCTTTTCAGATTTTTTAATTATGTATTTTAAAAATACTTTTAAATATTTAAATATAATTTTTAATATTTATCTGTATATCAGATCGATCCTTATCTAATATTATATATAAAAATCCAAATATCATCAATATTGTTATAATATAAACACACATTTATTAACATTTAATTATGTGTTTTTTTTATCATCTAAAAATTTTATTATATACAAAGTTGGACGTAAGACAATATCTTCTCTGGAATCAAATCCGGTAGAATAGAGGAATTCACCGGAGACAAAGTCCAAAAAGAGAGATTTATGGGGTGTTATTCAATTATTGATTTAAAAATCTATATGAGATTTATAAATCTAGGTAAAATATTCTGATTTCCAAATTTAATAATAAATATGTACAAATCCGTGGGTTTCCCTTCGGATTTTACTCTTTGTATTTTTAAAAAAACAAATCCATTCAAATCCACTTAAATTCATTATAAAATCAAATCCATAAATAAATCCGTATGATTGAATAACACATGATTTTAACATGGATTATAAAATCATAAAACCAATAACACTTGATTTCATTCAGATTTTTAAATTTATTAAAATACATAAACCAATAATCCCCACTTAAACATTAAGAAAATATGCTAAAATAACACAAATTCTAAATTTAAAATAAAGAATACAAACAATTAACAATTTAACCTGCATCTACACAAAATCACAACAACTAAACACAATTTCTGACCTATAGAAGATCACAACACAAAACACTTACCGAAGATTCCCCATGTCAACCAACGATAATAGATCCTCATTTACGACACACTACTGAATAATTCACAACTCCACACCTTCATAACACTTGGTAAACACATAGTTCTAAATTCTCTTGGATGCGGTTGAATCAACGGAAACACAGTAACTGATTTATACTTAGATAGTAGCATGAATAGAGAGATGAGATCTCAACCAGATAAGAAAGCAAAGAGCGACAGAATTAAATCATATATTACCAATTTCTACAGGATGAAAAGGGAATAGGTCAACCTGGAAAAGAACCACACCAAAAACATTCTAGTAGCCAACAGAAACTCGACTGTCATTGCAAAAACTCAATCCAATAAAATATACAAGATCAGAATCGGAACATAATCTAATCCATAGGCAAAAGTAGACTAACTACACTATTGATTGAACAAATCTGGGACCACCAATTTCACAACCACCTAACTCCAACCAGATATAGAAAATCAAATCATACTGCAATAAAAATCTTCTTCAAATAATGAAACTGATTAGATTATCTAAGATGAAAACAAAATAAACTAAAAATAAATAAATAATTCGAGCTCCGGTGCTGAAGGCCACCAAAACCGGTTAAAAAAAAGAGATAACTGTTTTCTGTTTAAGAAAAAAGGTGGAGCAAAATTAATCATGTGTTAATATTATATGATTAATATATATATATATATTGATAATTGTATAATATATAATATTCTTGAAATATATATATATATATTGATAATTATTTTATATAATCATACTAGAATATTAAAATAATAGAAATTATATAATGTTAAACTTTACACCAAAATAAAATTTTCAATACATTTGAAAATTAACTTTTACAAATATTTTTTTAATGCAAAGTAAAAACAATAAAAATAAATTTAAAATAAATAATGTTATCTCTGTCCTTAAAATGAGTTAAAATTTAGTTAATCATACTAAAAATAATATTATTAACATATCTCAAACTTTCATATGTATATATATATATATATATAAATATATAATATCTAGAAAAGAGTTAAATATCTAGATAAAATCTAGTTTACTAGTTGTCAAAAAAAAAAAAAATCTAGTTTACTTTTTTTTTTTTAGTAAGATTATTCATAGCCATTCGAAAAACTGAAAAATACCGAACCAAATCAAAATAACAGATTATAATCTGGAGTACTTGTTTTGTGACTGTTTATTAAAAAGTAAAAAAGTGATTTTGATAATAACCACCTCTATGCAGAACTCTACCGACAAGCTTTGATGAAATAAAGTCGGTTCAATTAAACAAAACCGAGTTGGGTTCCCATTTCTTTCTACTACCCGTAAGAAAAGAAAAGAACAACGACCACGACTGTGACCGTGTTGAGGAACTAAACTCAGGGGGATACAATAATATTTACATGTCCGAATTTCGAAGAAGAAGAATCTCGTGAGACGTGATATTGGATAAAGTTTTACTCTTCTAAGTCGGATCACATCTCTGAAAACAATACCATCTCTTCAAACTTCAATCTCACTTCAAAGCCGAACGATCCAAACGGGGAATACTCTCTCCATCCGTTTGTAGCTCTCAGCTATGGGGTTTTGGGTTCGACTTCAGTAAAGCTTCTTCACCCATGGATTTCGTCAGGTTTTTCTTTCTCTTCTAACTCTCTTCTTATTCTTTTACTGTGGTCGCTAGATTCGAGTTTTGGTTCTCTCTATCTCTCTCTTGCTGCTGATTCCAGTTCTAAAGGAAAGGTTTTGGGTTAAAGTTAGGGTTTTGAATTGACATTCTTGATAAAATTAGGGGCTTTTGGAGGAAGCATAGAAGGAAGGTTCTCGTAACAGCTGGTTGTTTAGGAAGTGGGTATGTACTCTACAAACTATACGATTCACATACTCGTAGGCTTGCCGATTTGCAACGACAACTAGCTAACGAGCGTGAGAATGACGAAATCATCAAAACTCAGTTAAGTCTTGGAACTAATAAAAATACAGCCTTTTTACCAATTCTGATGGGTTCTTGTACTGATCTTTATCCTGTTGATACTTTTTGCTATAGAATGAAAACCCATTTCGAGAATGTTCAGATGATTGTGGACTCGATCACACTGCCTCACGCGATGCAGTGTTTGAGTATCCGTCTAAGCGAAGAGATGGATGTCTCTTATGTTATGGAGAGACTGGACAAAGGGAAAGGGATGTTGAGTCAGTCTGAGAAGCTTCAGCTTTGGGACGAGCTCAAGATTTTGAGTATGCAACTTACTCTATCGATCATTTATTCTTTTACATGTGTTTTGAATTCGTTGGTTCTTACTTGGTATTCGTTTGTATTTTGTTTTCCAGGTTTCACGAGGATGGTTTTGTCTCTGTGGTCCGTGACAATGCTTAGCTTGTACATTAGGGTTCAAGTCAACATCTTAGGTAGACATTTGTATGTTGACACCGCACGAGCTCTTGGCAGCTCCTCCCATTTACTTGTAAGATTATGTGCTTTCCCCTCTTCTCTGCTTATTAATCGATACTGCACAACTTCTTTCCTGTTCTCATTTTATTGTAAGTAGGATTCTGTATCCTCTACTTGTCTCATCCCCAACTAGTAGAACTTGTTTGGTTTTGTTTCTAGTAGCTCTGTCTAATTGCGATAACCATTAGGCAGTTGAGATTTATGGATGATCTGGAATAATATTTTGGAATCAGCTATCTTCTTTTCGGCTTTCTGAAGAAATTTGGAAGTGTTTTGTACTCTGATTAGTCTTTGATGAAGCGCTTGTCTTGTAATTGTTTTCGCAGGAAGAGTTAGATCTCATTGATAGAGCTGATGAACAGAAGTTCTTATCAAGTTCTGATTTTCTTGTGACCAATGCAATGCCAGGTTTGATTTCGAATATGCAAAGTGCAGTCAGGGAAGTTGTTAAAGGGTATGTCGCAAATCCGTATCTAGATTGTTCATAGATTGACTATTATAGGGACAATCAAGATACGTTTGTAATTTTTTTTTAATTGCAGAATGCAGTTAAAGGATGTGATTACCACAAGAGTTCTTCAAGAAACCGTGTTACGGATTGTGGATGTGTTCATGATCACGGGAAGTCCACATCACTGGGTTGATTATTTAATGATAATGCCTCAAGACACAAAGCTTTCGAGAACCACAAGTGACTCTTCTGATGAAAGTGTGACCAGGTTTCATCAACTTATGGTCGAAACGCGAGAAGTACTAACCAGGTAAATAATGTCTCACTCTCTCTGTGCTAACGTAAACACAAGTTCTTCTTTATTATGACTCATGAGGAAGAAACGTATCTCTTGGTCTCGTCTTTGTTGCAGCACGGAATTCACAGATATAGTCGAAATTTCGCTCAAGTGTTTCACGGATGCGTTGGTAGAGGAGATGGAAACGCAGAGTATAGCCGGCGGTTTGGCTACAGGGATGCCATTGGCAAAGATGTTACCACAGATTGAGAAGATAGTACCTGTGATTACAGCTGAACCTGGCAAGAATCGGTTCTTACAACTCATCAGAGATCTGTCTGAAGTTCAACTCTTTTTTACTCTTCTATACGCTAATATGCCGCAATAGCAGCCTTTGTTTGTTCTCTTTAGCGTTTCTTAATCGCACATTTCGAAGTGTTTTAACGTTTTGCTTTATTTTTTTTGTGGTTTAATTAGCTTGTAGAATCAAAGTTGGTTAGTTTCTTCTTTTTTTTTTTGGTTAAAGAAAGAAAACATTTTTTATTGGTAGTTTGGAACCTTGATTAGAAAATAATTAAAGCAATTTATTATATTTTTTAAATTCAAATGTGTAACATTTAATGCGTCCACGATCCCTTCATTGCGCCTGAGAATTGCACACAAGTAAACGGAAATAAGGTTGACTTTGTTCCAATCTACAAGATTTATAATATTCGTACTTTATGAGATTACCAGAGAGCAAAAAGGGTTGAGATTTATCAAAAGGTTGTCGGGAAAAATGTACATTCAGATGACAAACGGAGTTCCTCCACCGTTGGAGCAAACTTCCTTTGACCACCGGGTCAGTCAGATCACTCTTTCATTCTCCATATTCTTAATCTATTTTGACTTGGATGATTTACAAAGTTTAATCTTGAACTCTTGTTTTCTTTCTTGATTGTGCATAGGTTGACGAGCTTGAGAGACAGAAAGAGATTGACGATTGGCTTCCGATAACTTCATCGAGAAACGCAAAATGGTGGTACTCTACGTTTCACAACGTGACCGCCATGGTCGGAGCAGGCGTTCTTGGTCTCCCTTACTCCATGGCCCAGCTCGGATGGTATATGATTCCGATATAATATTTTTTTGCAAATCTTGAACACAAACGCAATATACTTAAATGTCTTTTTGATTTGAAGTTTGTACATGACCACAATTAGTTTGGAAGAGGTCCCGCATGCATAATTGTATATTATCCCCATATATATAACCAAATATTTCAAGTGGTTACATGATTTGGTTATATATGTCAGGGGTCCGGGCGTGACAATACTAATACTATCATGGATAATTACACTCTATACGTTATGGCAAATGGTGGAGATGCACGAGATGGTTCCCGGAAAACGCTTTGACCGCTACCACGAACTTGGCCAGTTTGCGTTCGGCGAACGTCTTGGTCTCTATATTATCGTCCCTCAGCAAATAATTGTCGAAGTAAGCAATTTCTTCAATTCGATAGTTACGTTATTATTGACTCGTAAATGTCCCATCATTTTTCTATACAAGTATTGATATTGGAATTGGTTTAACAAATTAAGGTTGGAGTATGCATAGTTTATATGGTGACCGGTGGACAATCATTGAAGAAGTTTCATGAACTCGTCTGTCAAGATTGCTCACCAATTAGACTTACTTTCTTCATAATGATATTTGCGTCTTCTCATTTCGTTTTGTCACATCTCCCAAACCTCAACTCAATCTCCCTTGTCTCGCTTGTTGCCGCCATCATGTCTCTTAGGTATATATACTTATCATCATCATCTTATATACGCATTACCGGAAAAAAGATATCATGCATAGAGAATTTTATATTTATGGTGATTACAAATACATCAAATGAATACAATAGCATATAGACAATAAAGCTCGACACTATTTCTACATGATTATCATACACGTACTAGAAAACCGATATTATAAGTAGATGAATGGTATGTTATGTTTACGTAATACTTGTACATGTGCATGGTTGTTTCTCAAAAACGTGAAAACTCGATTTATATTTGTGAATGATAAAAAGATGGTATATCATTCGTTATTAATGTCTTTTTATAGTTATTCAACAATCGCTTGGACCGCTACAGCTGCAAAGGGCGTTCAGAAAGACGTTCAGTACGGCTATAAAGCCGGCACAACAGAGGCCACGGTCTTAAACTTTTTTACGGGACTTGGGGGCATTGCCTTTTCTTATGCAGGTCACAATGTGGTGCTTGAGATCCAAGCAACGATACCTTCAACTCCGACTAACCCTTCTAAAGGTCCTATGTGGAAAGGAGTCGTGGTGGCGTACGTGGTCGTGGCCTTGTGTTACTTCCCCGTTGCTTTGGTTGGCTACGGCGTTTTCGGAAACGCAGTCTCGGATAATGTATTGATATCACTCAAAACACCGGTTTGGGCCATCGCACTCGCTAACTTGTTCGTTGTTATGCATGTCATTGGCAGTTACCAGGTCAGTCCAATAACTTTAGATTGGCGATCCAACCGGACATATCTGTCGGTTTTCTCATATTGGGTCAATAGTATCTCTCGTTTTTTTGTTTGGTAATCTATTGCTATATACGGCCAGGATTTCAGGTTTAAAATACTAGCTCAGGTTTCGGTACATGATACATTCATCGTACAAAATCGTTTTTTTTTTTTTAAAGTAGAAATCTTGAACTGCAGGTATTCGCAATGCCGGTTTTCGACATGGTGGAGACATTTCTGGTTAAGAAAATGAATTTTAAACCTTCTACAATTCTTCGTTTCATCGTTCGGACTCTGTATGTTGGTAAGTATGTTATGTCTACCGTCTACGTACGCTCTATATATAGAGTTTGCGAAATTATAAAGAAACAGAAAAACAATTTTCTCTATGTTGTATGAATATTGAATAACTAGCTAGACTATTAGAGGTGAATTAGAGTGATATAACATATATTGATAATTTCAGTATTTGATAATATAAGTAAATTTTTATAAAACATCAAATTTTATGAAATGTGGTGACAGCTTTAACTATGTTCATTGGTATAATGATACCCTTCTTCGGCGGCCTTCTCGCTTTCTTTGGAGGATTCGCTTTTGCTCCCACAACTTATTTTGTAAGTGTATATATTAGTTATTAAATCTCTTTCAATTTTTTTATGCAGATTATGTTTTCATGTATAAAAGTAGATAAATCTAATCTTTATACGCTATATGATTTGTTCTGCAGCTGCCTTGCATAATGTGGCTGATAATCTATAAACCAAAGAGGTTAAGCTTGTCGTGGTGGACGAATTGGGTAATGTCTCTTTTCAAAGTACTTAATTTTTATAAATTAGATTATTTCAAATTGATAAAGCTTGATTAGCTTTTTAGATTCAGCCTAAACAATCTATATTTTTTTTTCTTCTAAATTTTCTCCAAACAAAAGTTGTAACAATGAGATTGGATCCGCGCATGTAACAGGTATGCATAGTACTTGGTGTTTTTCTGATGATCCTATCATCAATAGGAGGATTAAGGCAAATCATCCTTCAATCTAAAGATTATGGTTTATTTTCTTGATTAGTTTCCCCTACTGCACATTTTCACATTCCGCATAGAAAAATACAAAATTTTCTTCTCCGTCACCTATTCATTTAGTAGTTTCGTTCATTTTCCCAATGTCAAATATGGCACAATTGGTTATATTTTTTGTTTTGTTTGTCGCCATGTACTCGCCAGTTTCTAATTAGTCTTCAACTATTCCCGTTTGCCTTTTTTTTGTTCACTTGTAATACAAATATGTCTATCCATGATGAGTACAAAGGTTAACATACAAAAGAAAACTGGCTAATAGTCAATAGATATTGAATTCTCTGGTCAAGTATCTACATTATGCGTGCGTGTATACACTGAAGATCATAAGCTCTAAAGTAACGACCTTACTAAGACAAGAACAAAGACATGCTCTCACTACTCAGAAAGTAGCTAGAGAGTAAGTTTTTTGAGAGCGGTGAAGTGATCTTCTTGTTTGTTTTTTTTGTTTTTCCAAACAAACCAAGAACTCCAGTAAATTATTTGCAATGGAAACTTCAACCAAAACCCACCATACCCTCTCCCTCAGAATTTTGTCTGAACACGACTCTTTCCCACATTAAACCTGAGAGGTCATGTGGTTGGTAAGAATCCATACAATTCAACGGTTAAAAGTGTTAAGTCTCACAATTAAAGTTGAAAAAGTGACAGTACACCAAATTGCTAGGTTCACCAAATAAAATCAAATCGAATTTCTTGCATGAGACGTATTTCTAAGAAAGTTCATTTGTTTTCTTTGTATTGCTCTATATATAGAACCCTTTATGTGAGGTAAATCAAGAGATTAAAACCAAATATGGGTTTAAGCCCCGAGCTCATGGATTTAGAGGAGTTGACGTCAAATGCGAAGCAAATCCAAGACGATATGTTAGGAAGAGATACTCAGAGTTAACGCAAACACAGAATATCTTCGACACTTTCTCCATGGGAGCTTTAATAAAGAGCTTTTTAAGAAGAACATACCGGTGGTGACCTATGAAGATGTTAAGCCTTATATCGAACGTGTCGCAAATGGAGAACCCTCGGATGTCATTACGGGAGAACCCATTACTCATTTCTTCCTAAGGTATACGTAGTCAAATTACAAAAAAGTAGTTTTATTATATATATAGGATTACTGGATCAACTAGTTCTTAATTAAGTTTTAAGAACATGATCTTTGTGACCTTACTGGTGTGTGTAGCTCTGGAACTACAGGAGGGAAACATAAAGTCCTGCCTGTTAACCACAAGATCTTTGAGAAAATGATACGCATGGAGGCTCTACGCTTCTCCATTTTATCCAAGTAACTATTCAATCACACAACCATATATATATTTCTACCGTGGAAGTGTATATATTGTAACTTCTATCACGAAGAATCCATCTCTTTATTTATGGTTTCCAGGCACATGAATGGTATAGAGGATGGAAAGATGATAGCATTTCTTAGCACTAGACTGTTATCCAAAACTACCTCGGGTCTACCTGTTGCTCCTGGGATTACAAGCTTCCTAGTGAGCGATTATTTCAAGAACATGTCATCAAAATGTTATACCAGCCCTTACGAAGTCATATTATGTACCAACAACAAACAAAATATGTACTGCCATCTTCTTTGTGCTCTTGTCCAGAGAGAGGAGGGAGTATGTCTGCTCCCTTTGCTTTTGCGTTAGTCCAAGCAATCAAATTTCTTGAAACTCACTGGAAAGAATTGTGTAGTAATATCCGAGCTGGTCATATTAGTGAGTGGATCACCGACCTTACGTGCAGAGACTCTGTATCCGTCATACTTGGAGGACCTAATCTTGATTTGGCAGATCAGATTGAACGTGAATGCAACCAGAAATCATGGGAAGGTATCATCACAAGGCTATGGCACAACATCAAATTGATTCAATGCATAGTTACAGGACAAATGAGTCTATACATCCCAGTATTGGAGTTCTACTCAAACAAAATGACTCTCATCTCCCCGAATTATGCGTCTTCGGAAACATTGTTTGGGATAAATGTGAATCCTCTATGCAAACCACAAGATGTGTCTTATACATTTTTTCCCAACATGTCCTACTTCGAGTTCCTACCTGTTGATGAAGGAAACAATGGTGAAATTGTTGATCTTGTGAACGTCAAGTTAGGGTGCTTCTACGAGTCCTTGGTCACAAATCATTTCGGTAAAGTTATATACATGTATCAGATCAAGATCAATATGTATATCTCCTTAGTCTTCTCTCAACCATATAAAACTAATTTTTTTTTGTTTTCTTTACAACTCTTGTTTCTAGGGTTATACAGATATAGAATGGGAGATATTCTACAGGTGACTGGATTTTACAATAGTGCGCCTAAATTCAGATTTGTATGTAGAAATAATATTGTTCTAAGCGTTCAAGGGGAGGCAACAACCGAATAAGATCTCGTAAAGGCGTTGAATCATGCGATACTCATTCTTGAGCCTTCTGGATTAATGTTGATGGGCTTCACAAGCTATTCTGATATCTCCACAGTCCCAGGTCATCATGTTTTCTACTGGGAGCTAAAAGCCAAAAACTTGAATAGCATTATTAAGCTTGATAACAAGGTCATGGTGGAATGTTGTCGTGTAATGGAGGAATCATTTCATACTTCTTATAGAGGGTTAAAGATGGATCAATTGGAGCTCTAGAGACAAGAGTAGTGCAACAAGAAACGTTTGATTCTCTCATGGATTATTTCATCTCACAGGGTGTTAACTGCATCTCAATACAAAGCACCTATATGCATCAACTCTCCTGAAGTTTTAGCAAATCTTGAAGACAGAGTTTTTGCTCGATTTCTTCAGCGATAAATCTCCTCCTCTTTGATAATAGTTGACAGGATTACGATGACCCACAAAAACAATCAGAGCATGTACGTAATATGAATAAGAGTACTCTATGAATAATGAAGTTCTTTTGTGGGTTTATAGAGATTTTGTGGAGATATATATGTGGTTTTGTGTGTGCTTACGCAAGTGTGTGATTTAATTCTAAAACGCTGGGTTGTTAAATAAATGAAGCATATTGAAGAAAAAAACACTTCAATTATAAAACACTAATTGCTATTTTTAGTAGCTTAATGATTTTTATGTTGCTCTGGTAGATTTTTGACATGTGTCTACATGACTACATATAAAATGGAACCACGAAAAGTGATTTTCATAACATAAATGGCATAATCACGTGAAATCGAGTAAACAATGTATTATTCAACACCAAAATATTCAAAATTCACAGTTATATATATATGTATACACTGATAAAGAAGAATAATAAGGTTGGACAGAATAACAAGGTTGGACTTAACCAAGAGAAGAGCAGTACAGAGATATACCAAGACCACAAGCTAGCCTTTCCCTTTGGATCACACCATCCACAGATATATTTTTATGGTGGTTACAAATACATCAAATGAATACAATATAATCGCATATAGTCACGTACTAGAAAACCGATAGTAGATGAATGATATTTTTTTTTGTTTTAGTTACACGTATTTGTATATGTGCGTACATTATAAACTTCGCACGCTATATAATTTGTTCTGCAGCTTCCTTGTATTATGTGGTTGATAATCTGTAAACCAAAGAGGTTAAGCTTGTCCTGGTTGACGAATTGGGCAATGTCTCTTCCCAAATAAGTTAATTTTAGAAATTATATATATTTGAATATTTGATCCGCAACTTTCAAAGCTTATTAAAACTATCCGTAGACTTTAATTAACTAAATTGTGCACTAAACACTCTAAAATTTTGGAGTATTAAGTATTTCAAAAAGGTTTTTTTCTTTGTTTGCTTCTTATGTTTCTAATTATTTCTTTATATTTTTGATTTTTTTTTTAATTTCTATAGATTCGATAAATTTATTAAAAATATCCGTAAATTTTAGTTTTTGATAAAACTGGATTAGAATTTTAGAGTCTAAACAATATAATTTTTCTAAATTTTACCCAAAAGTTATAACAGTGAGATTGGATACGCGTATGTGTAACAGGTATGAATAGTAGTTGGAGTTATTCTGATGATCCTATCATCATCAATAGGAGGATTAAGGCACATTACTAGTTGGCTCAAAATTTCAAAATTACTATAGTAATTAACCCACATTACTAGTTGGCTCAAATATATGTTAGTTGAGAGTTGTCATGAATATATATCATTTTTTTCATATAATATCAAAATATTATTTAACAAATTTGATGTCACTTAGATTAGGTTATTAGGTGGAGATGTTATCTACTTTTGTTGAACTTTAGAAAACAAGGAGACAGCTAGCTTTTAAAAATGTATTCAATATATTTATACAAATGATGATTCCCAGATCCATGTTAATTGTTAAGAATAGGACAACAAGTCAACAAGGTTGAATAAATATGGATCTGGGAATCATCATTGACTTGTTGACAACAAGTGGACATTTGATACCAATGAACGGAGAAATTTGTGCAACGAGAAAAACGTTGTGGTGTAGTCCTTCAATCTGTAAGTTGATGTTATGATTATTGTTATTAATTTGATAGTTTATCTGTTTTTAATAATTCATTGAATTATTGTTATATGATTATTTATTCTCTGATCCCTGCTCTAATACAAGAACGGAGACATTTAATATCTAAATAAGTTGACTTAATTTGTGGCATCGGTATACATATATACCCTAGACTTGAGGTGAATCAACAATAGATCAAAACCAAATATGAATATAACCTCCGAGCTCAAGGACCTAGAGGAGTTGACGTCAAATGCGAAGCAAATACAAGACGATGTGTTGGAAGAGATACTCAGTGTTAACGGTAACACAGAATACCTTCGACGCTTTCTCCATGGGAGCTCTGATAAAGAGATTTTCAAGAAGAACGTACCGGTGGTGACCTATGAAGATGTTAAGCCTTATATCGAACGTGTGGTGAATGGAGAACCCTCAGATGTCATTTCAGGCGAAACCATCACTCATTTCTTCCTAAGGTATACCTTGTCAAATTACAAAACGTAGTTAGATTAGTAGATTGACTAGTTCTTAAGTTTAACAACACATTATGTCTGTGACCTTGTTGGTGTGTGTAGTTCTGGAACTACAGGAGGGAAACCGAAGATCTTCCCTGCTAACAATAAGTACTTTGAGAAAACGATACACAACGAAGCTCTACGCTTCTCCATTTTATCCAAGTAACTCTTCACTTACACACACACATATATATATATATATATATTTCTATCGTTGAAGAGTGTATTGAAACTTCAATCACGTATCCATCTTGATTATAGGAACATCAGTGGTATAGAGGACGGAAAGACAATAACACTTCTTAACGCTAAACCGTTATCCAAAACTCCATCGGGTCTACCTGCTGGTCCTGTGATTACGAGCTTCGTGAGGAGCGAGTCTTTCAAGAACTGGTCATCCAAATGTTATACCAGTCCTGACGAAGTCATATTATGTGCCGACAACAAACAGAGTACGTATTGTCATTTTCTTTGTGCTCTTGTCCAGAGAGAGGAGGTTGTGAGTATGTTTTCTCCCTTTGCTTCTGCGTTAGTCCAAGCAATCAAATTTCTTGAAACTCACTGGAAAGAACTGTGTAGTAATATCCGAGCTGGTCATATTAGTGAGTGGATCACCGACCTTAAGTGCAGAGAATCTGTCTCCGTCATACTTGGAGGACATAATCTTGAATTGGCAGATCAGATTGAACGTGAGTGCAGCCAGAATTCATGGGAAGGTATCATCAAAAGGCTATGGCCTAACATCAAATTCATCCAAAGCATAATTACAGGACAGATGAGTCAATACGTTCCAATATTGGAGTTCTACTCAAACAAGTTGCCTCTCATCTCCCCTACTTATGCGTCGTCTGAAACATTGTTTGGGATAAATGTGAATCCTCTATGCAAACCACAAGATGTGTCTTATACATTTTTGCCCAACATGTCCTACTTTGAGTTCCTCCCTGTTGATGAAGGAAACGATGGTGAAATTGTTGATCTTGTGAACGTCAAGTTAGGGTGCTCCTACGAGTCCTTGGTCACAAATCATTTCGGTGAGTTATATACATGTATAAGATCAAGATCACTATATAATCCTCTCTCAAGTCTCAACCATATAATCAAAACTAATTGTTTTCTTTTTTTTTAATAATAACTCTTGTTTCCAGGGTTATACAGATATAGAATGGGAGATATTCTACAGGTGACTGGATTTTACAATACTGCGCCTCAATTCAGATTTGTAAGTAGAAAACATAGCGTTCTAAACCTGCAAGGAGAGGCAACAACTGAAGAAGATCTTTTAAAGGCGGTGAATCATGCGACACTCATTCTCGAGTCTTCTAGTTTAATGTTGATGGGCTTCACATGCTATTCTGATATCTCTACTGTCCCAGGTCATTATGTTCTTTACTGGGAGCTTAAAGCCAAAAACTTTGATGATATTGTTAAGCTTGATAACAAGGTAATGGTTGCATGTTGTTGTGTAATGGAGGAATCATTTAATCTTCTCTATAGAAGATTTAGGAGTAACTATTGTTCACTTGGAGCTCTAGAGATAAGGGTAGTGCAACAAGGAACGTTCAGTTCTGTCATGGAATATTTCATCTCTAACGGTGCTTCTGCGTCTCAGTACAAGACACCTCTATGCATAAACTCTCCTCAAGTTTTATTGATTCTGGAAGACAAAGTTCTTGCTCGGTTCTTTAGCGACAAACTCCCTCCTGTCTGATCAGATATGGTCTATTTGGGTCACGATGGCCAACAAAAATAATCAGAGCACATAAATATTGAAGGGACAAAGCTATTCAATGAGATTGGTTTATGTTGTGGAGAAATTTGTGGTTGTGTACAAGTGTGTGATTTCTGTATTATGATTTTAAATCGTTTGGTTGAATAAATGAAGCAAATTAACGAAAGAACATACTTTTCCAGTATGTAACAGAGCTTTTGAAGTATAATCATAAAACACTAAACGCTATTTTTAGTAGCTAAATGACTTTTTGTTGTAATTATATTTTTGACATGTCTATAAACATGTACTGGATTTACGTGAAAATAAGATACCATTCACCACCAAAATGTTCAAAATATTAGTAGATACCTGATAAAAATTGAAATCTATAGTTAAGTACCTTACATGTATACACTGATAAAGAAGAATCATAAGTTGTCAGACTTAACTAAGACAGAACAGAGATATCAAAGTCTTTATGTCGTTAAGTTTCTTACGCAGTTATATGTATACACTGATAAAGAAGAATTATAAGGTTAGACTTAACCAAGACAAGAGCAGTACAGAGACTTAACCAAGACAAGAGCAGTACAGAGACATACCAAGACCACAAGCCTTTCCCTTTGGATCACACCACCCAGCAAGGATCTACAGAGCAATTTGTTAGAGTGCTGTGAAGTGACTTCTTGGTTGAGTTCTTGATTTCCCAACCAAACCGAGAACTCGAAAAAATTACCTACAAATCTGAAATCTCAACCAAAACCCACCGAGCTCTCTCACTCAGTATTTCGTCCAGAAGAATCTCCTGGTCACTACTCTTTCTGACATTTACACCCGAGAGATCATAAGGTTGGTAAGAATTCATACCATCACGACTTCACTTTTCGATTTGGTCCTCTCCTAAGAGCCTTAACCCCATCTAGCTGGTGCCCTTGCGGCTTTTTTACCTTTGTCCTTCTTTAAGAGCGTTGACATGTGGTTAAGATCATTCAAACTCGACTTGGAGTCGCCTTGTAACCACAACAAAGCCTCATGAGCTGCATCCTTCTCTGCATTTTTCTTGCTACCACATGGCTTTCCCATGAAATCCAATCCATTGAAGGTAACCATAGCGCGAAACTGGTTGTTCTTCAGCTGTCTTGTCTTGTACACGGGTGTTCCGTGTCCTGCTCGGGCAAGCAATGTCTGAAGCTGGCTCTTGTCATTTTCCCCGCCGGTGTTCTGCAGCTGAGTCCCTACTACTTTTAACTTCTTTGTCGTCGTAGGGCTTAGAGCTTTCCGGCCAAAGACGAATCTGCCCTCACACTGGTCCTCAGACACAAGTAATCTAATGGCATTCATAAGTTTGTCGTATAGTTGAATATCAAGTTTTGGATTCACAAGCTGTAGAAAAGACGAAAACCAAACTTTGTCAAAGACAATAAAGACAACAAAAGATGTTACACGGGATTAGGCTTGGAACTTTACCTTATTCTGAATAAGTTCGTCGAGCTCTCTTTTTAATGAAAGGTATGTATATGCTAAAGTGGGTTTCATGAAAAACTCTAAATATCCTCCCAGCATTTTGAGATGACCATCCTATGGGGAACAAAAAGATACGATGTAAAATCTGAAAATAAGACCAACAAGGATGGAATATTGACAAAATAGAATGGGACTATAACTTACAAATCCACCGGAAGATACTTTATCCCCAAACAACAGAAGCACTGAGTCAGATACAGCAGTGGAGTCTCGAAGAAACACAGAATTGACTTTGATTTTTTCGTTGAAGACTAGCCAAGGGAAAGGAATCCTTGGTACATTGCCATTAACAGAACTCTGGAAAATACAACAAGAAGGTAAGCCGCTAAAGATTTCTATTCCGAGGAGGCCCTATGCGGAGTTCGAAGACTGGTAAGCTAAGAAGATGGACTCACCGAGTATAAAAGCACTTGCCCATCCTCCATTGTCTTGAGCGTAATTGACTTTTCCTTATTCTGTGGAGCAAAAAAGTTTTTATTATTGAGTAGAACTACATAAATTTGGAAAAAGAAGAACTGAAAAGTAAAAGCAAAGGCGACGATGACTCACAACAACAGAACAAATTCCAGGGAACAGTCCAGCACAGATGATTGCACGAACAAGATGTTCATCATAACTCAGCTTACTGCAGCCTTCAATGTTATCAATCAGAGAAGCTTCCTTGAGAAGAAAGAAGAATTGTTTCCGCATAGAGTCCATAGCCTTCAGAGTTTGGGCAGACAGAAAGTTCTTCCAGCAATACTCGTGACCAGACTGTGTTCTTTCAGCATCTTTCCAACCACTGTATGCTCGAACAAGTGTCAAATGATCACTGTAATCGCGGCCAGAGAACTTGGACTTTGCAGATTCTGCGAGCTGCAATAGAAGGTGTCACGTGAAATATTAGAGGAACTTACCTTTCGGTTCTAGTCATTTGAGAGCAGCTGTTTCACTAAAAGCAATCTAAACTTACATCTTTTTTGTCAAATGGCATAAGGAATGGGTCTCTGACACTAAGACCAGCAACAACTGTCATTATTGGATCTAGACAGTTGAAGATCGCCCCTAAAATAAGCATTTTTCCAAGTTTAGGCTCCACAGGAAGCACCGACAATTTTTTCCCTGCATAGAGCACATAATGAGTTCCTACCGGAACTTGAGAAAGATATTTAAAGTACTAGAAAAATGTTTCAGTAGAAACACACCTAAAGCTGTTAAATTTTCGTTGTCATCAAGAGCACCAATAAGCTTTAGATACTCAACAGCATTTTGGACCTGGAAATCAACGCGACAATCAATATTTGATCGTAAACCCAAACTAGTAACCCAACAAGTGGTGAAATAAAATTCGTAATAAAATATTACTGATAAAGCTTCAGGAGGTTGCAATGCCCTGGAAAGAAACTCTGAAATGCTTCCAAGTCTTAAGCTTTTGATCTGTAGACACAGAGACTGTAACGGAGTCCTTAGGAGTTCTGGCTGCTGGTAGTCAGCGAAAGCATCATACACGCATCTAGGATAAAGATGATAACATTCTCCAGGCATAACACGACCTGCTCTTCCTCTTCTCTGTAATAGTAGAAAAGAAAAGGCACAATTATTTACAATTACACAGAGAATGTGAAGCAAAAGAAACTGAGCAGCAATCATCAATGTCTATCTCTTACTTGGCGAGCAGCTGCCTTCGAAATCCAAGATGGAAGCAGACAGGGGGTATTGTTAAGCGCATCATAAGACGTCTCTTTTGCTTTTCCACAATCAACCACAAATACAACATCATTGATGGTGATACTTGTCTCAGCCATATTGGTGGCCAGCACTATTTTCCTAACTCCTTCTGGAGGTCTATCGAAAATCAGCCTCTGTAGAAAGGAAGAGGAAATAATTATCACAAAAGATGATAGCAAGAGTAGAATAAATAAATTATAGCATGTGTTGTACTTGTATGGCAAACAATGGATACTAGAACTACCTGCTCAGAGCTGGCCATGGATCCATGACAGGCAAGCAACAAAACTTTGTTGGGGTCTCCTAGAAGAGAATGAGCTTCGAGCTGATTCTTCAAGGAGTTTATATCATCCCAACCGGTCATGAATACCAAAACAGCACCCTGTCTCTCTCCTTTGACGATGTGACAAAGCACATTCTCAATGAGGTTAAAGCCCATCGAATCAGGACTCCAACATGACAAAGAATCTCTAGTACGAAAGTTGTATCCTTTATAGTCTGCAGCTTCAAGAGCATCCTGCTCACAAATTCAAAAGAATCATACTTCAAGCAAACAACCTGAGAAAATACAAGTTCTGTAGTGTAACTTTATAAAAAAATTGTACCTCAACCGTAGAGGATATCTGGGACTTTCTTTTTTTAAATTGAGCTTGTTTTTGCATCTTCCATGTCTTTTCCTCACCATAATCATCAATTTGATTATATGCTGTCAGCCTGTACCCAGTAGTCTCAAGAAGATCCTCCAAGAAATGGGCTCGGACAGGGTATGTAAAACCCTGTATACAAATATCCAATTTAGTTCAAAGACTCTTCAACAGCACGAGATACATTTCACCGGGTATGGAGAAAGGAAAATGTTTAGCAAAAGAAATATGTGCATAAACTTACTGGGATATGCATGGCTGGTGCACCACCAAAATAAGAAGAAAAGAGCTCAGCGTTCAAAGTAGCACTCATTAAAATCAACTTTAGGTCAGGTCGACGAGGAAGGAGATCTTTCAAGACAATAAGCAGGAAATCTGATAGAAGAAGAGAAGATTGTGTGTGAATATCAGACTGCCAGTACTGAATGGAGAACCGTTTAGGAAATAACAAATTTTCACCTTCATTCATCCCACGTTCATGAATTTCATCAACTACGACATGAGTCACACCTTTCAGGCTACGATCCACAAGTAACCGTCTAAGTAAAACACCAGTTGTACAAAAAAGAAGACGTGTGTCTCTCCCCCTCATTCCTTCAAGCCGCACTTTGTAGCCAACCTTACAAGAGGAGAGAGCGCATGTCAACCTCAATACAGTCTTATCAAGATATAGAATCAATTTCTCGCAGGTCATAGTTTCGAACTCAGACTTTGTTCCTCCCTATAAATATTCTCGCAGAGGTCAAGAGAACTCACAAATCTAACTGCTCAAGGCAAGAGAGTATAAAGAACTTACCGACTCTCCTATTTGCTCTCCACGTTCTGCAGCAACTCGTTCAGAAACAGAAATAGCAGATATTCTTCTAGGCTGGGTACATATGATGCTGCATGAAGCTCCACGGGCAGCCTCGATCTCAGATTCCAATATGTACTGGGGTAGCTGCGTTGTTTTACCACAACCAGTTTCTCCAGAAACCACTATGACCTGTAAAATGCACATAATAAGTCAAAACAGTTAGAAATATGTCATCCATAATTACTTGATATAATATATAATGGAAAAGTTTCATTTAACCTGGTTTGCTGCAATGGCTTTCAATAGTGCATCTTTCTCTTTATATGCAGGAAGCGTTTTGCGGAACTCCACCATTTTCTGGCCTTCTGGAGAATCCTGCCAAAACACACATACATATTAAACTAAATATGATATTATGATTCAGAGAATATAAAGCTACAACTTCAAAGAAACCTACCACCCACTGCTGTTGCTTGCTCCTCAGTTGCAGACTTCTCGGACGGAGTATTCTTTCCCTGGCAAGACTATTCTGCATCACCATCTCTGGTTTCTCATAGTTTCCATAATCACTTGCTAGACTTTCACTACTACTTGGCCGGGGCATCTCCGGAATCAACATTTTTTTCTGATCGAGGAAAGCATGTAGATGGGCATCTACTTCACTTTGTAGGCCAAAAGGCAAAACCACCTTTTAAATCCAAGACGCCATGAAAAGAAACAACGCATAAAAAAATGTAAGAATTGGCAATTTAACTATTTAATAAACTCCAATGCGAAAAATAAGCAACCAGCTCTGCACCACTAGATACTTATAAGCTCACTATCTTAGTAAACAAAAGCTTGACACAGACAGAAGCTTATAGAGAATACAACAAGTTAAAAGGATCAGTTTCATTTTTTACCTCTCTCTGTGGTCGCTTATCATCAAGATCAGGTCTATAATTCGGCAAAGGAGATTTGCTAACGACAATGATCTTCGAGTACTGACGGCTGCAAATAAACAGAACATATCTCAAAAATCTTGTAGAGGAAAAGATATAAACCCAAGTAAAAATACTTCCACTTCGTAACATAACAAAACTTCACCTGTATAATCCCATTCTAGATGCCATTGCTGCGATATGATCAAAATCACGTCGATCTTTTCTCTCCCTTGACACAACTTCTTGGTCTTCTCTGTTCCGTAGAAGCATAGTAAGTTTGAATCTCCATTGATCAATGTTATCAAGGGTCGAACCCGCCTAAAACACCAATGAACAAATGTAACAGAACTAAGCACCACACGAAACAAAACAAAAAAAGAAATAAACTTTATATGTAAAGTTTGGAACTTTTGGACATTACCATTTGCTGAGACTGAGAGGAGCCGATATCACGGTCGGACTCATCGCTTGACTCGTAGTCGTTGTAAGCAATTCTTCCATAGCCAGAGCTTTGCTTTTGGAAGTAAGGTAAGTTTGATATTTTCCACTCTAACCCAAGAGTTGAAGAAGAGGAAGAAGAAGAAGAAGCATCACGACGACCTGCTTTGACGGACAAGACCCTCGACCTCTGAGAATGAAGAGACCTAGCTACAGAGGATGGTCTTAACAGTAGTTTAGGACTCCGAAAGAGCTGGACGGAACTATTTTGAATAAACATGGAGGCAGCACCGACGACGGCGTTAGGTCTGATATGTCCTCGGAAAATTGCTGAGTAATGAGACATTTCTTTACTTGGAAGATTCCTCGCCGCTTTAAAACATCACAAGATGCTTCAAATAAGAGTCGTCTAACCCTTTCCCTCTCTTTGTCTCTGTTCTTCTGTGAAGCAAAACAGAGACAATGGAGGTTTAAGGTTTGAGTTTGGATGGAAAAGGTGAGGTTTTTCTGAGGCTGCGGAGGTGCCACAACCCTTTCAAATGACGGCCACGACGGAGAAGAAGACGCTGAGCTATCCATTGGGCTTTTACTGGGCCAATATGTGGGCCGATATATGGGCCGAGTAATTGGGCCAGTTCAATAAAATCTTATTTGGGCTTTATTGGGCCAATATGTGGGTCGGTATGTGGGTCGGTATATGGGCCGGTA
Source organism: Sisymbrium altissimum (assembly GCA_900406495.1). Lineage (NCBI taxonomy): Eukaryota > Viridiplantae > Streptophyta > Magnoliopsida > Brassicales > Brassicaceae > Sisymbrium > Sisymbrium altissimum. Next base: position 9,143 of record OVBI01000326.1, on the reverse strand, counting down.
TGTGGGCCGTTATATGGGCCGGTTTATGGGCCGGTATGTGGGTCGGTATGTGGGCCGGTATATGGGCTGGTATGTGGGCCGGTATATGGGCTGGTATGTGGGCCGGTATGTGGGCCGAGTAGAATTGGGCCAGTTCAATAAAACCAGGACAGGCTTATTCACAGTACAGTAGCTATATATGTACATAGTGTTAGTTAACCACACTTGCATTTCTACACAACTTGTTACTCTTCTTATGTCTTATCTAGTCCTATTTTTGAACCTCTTGTTTCACCATGTACCATTGAAGCTAAAGTCGCCTGGTTTTTGCATCTCTTTCGAGAAACAAATTTTGAATATGCTTCAGTACATAATTTCATCTGAAAGGTTTATTCCTTCCTTTTTATATATGTCCCACTAGTCTATTTATAAATAGATTCAAATCTTCAATCCACAGCAGTAGAATCAGAATATTTGTATTGTGGGTAAAGTTAGCATTTGCAAGTAGTAAGATTGAAACGATACAAAGTGCTTGTGTCTTAGCAATGATCTCAGGAAACAAAAAACAAAAAAAAATCACCAACAAGATCCTTTGTAGGATCTGTGGAACCTGTGGCTTGGCCAAGTTCTTAAATGCTATATCATTGTCATGTGTGTATATACAGAGAATATATTATTGTGTTGTGTTTTCAGGTATATGCTGTTTCACACTGGAGATTCAGAATCCTTGTTTTGTTGAGCTTCTTTAGTTTCATCTCCAAGAAGGTTTTTGGTGAGTGACTCATGATCTTCTTCTTGAATTAACTCTTCATTCTGTCTTCTCTCTTCGGTTTTTCCCCAAAGAACCAAGTACAGTCCCAGCATTATGAATACTGAGCCAACAATGCTGCACACAAGTAAATAAAAACGAATATTAGGATCCTCTTATCTATCTGCAAGACCAGTATCGATTCTAGTCTAGAAGTTTCCTCTTGTGAACTTACCTTCCAGAATACAATTGATCACCGAGGACAACAAATGCCATTGCAGCTACTAGAAGTGTCTGGAGTGGTTGGAAGACAGCAACAAAGACAGGACCGCCTTTGTAAATACACCATGTCTGAATATATACCACCAGACCCGACGCCACTATTCCCTGTAAGATTCTGTCTTTGTTAGCTCAATTGTTGGACTCAGAGATCTTGAGGCTGCACCGGGACAAAAGAGCTTACCGCGTATAGGATGGTGAAGATTTCTTCCCAGGAGACAATGATCCAGTTGTTGGGATCAGTTTCAACGAACAGAGCAATAACCAGAAACTGAATCAGACCAAAGAAACATGTGAATGATGTCAAGGTGAGCTTAGCTGGGTATTTTTTTAGGACAGGAGCTTGAAGAACCATCCACGCGGCCCATGACAAGCAGTGTCCCATAAGGTATAAGCATCCGAGTGTCCAGTTCTGGGATTTGTTGATGGATTCGATCTCGTCATGAGAGTGGTGGGTTTCTTGTGCGGTAAGGCTTCTCTGCAAGAGTGGGAACCCTCTGTACAATGTGATAATTGTGGCTCCGCCTATGCTCACTATAGTTCCTAACACCTTGGCCACACCGTGTCTTCGAACAAGATTTATGTGCTCGATCCTTGAACATTGATGAAGATTTCAACGTCAAGAAACGGATCTAAAGATAATTTCCCTTAAAAGGATTTTGCTTGAATTTAAAGAGGTTAAGGTACCTTAGCGCACAAGCCATGATGAAAGTGATTGCAGGAACAGAGTTCTGCATTGCTGAGGCAAACGTTGGAGATGCATATGTCAGTCCCAAGAGGTAGAATCCTTGATTCGCTGTGATTCTGATGTTCAATGGATGAGAGGGAAAAAGAATAAATTTTCATACTTATTAAGATATTATTTAGATTGAAGAAAAATGATTAGTGATAAAAAAGAATGTTTCTTACCCTATTAGTGCTAAGAGAAAGAACTGAACAAGTAATGAGATTGTGAGAGGAGGCCTTTCCTTCCTACGAAACACACAAGGAAAATGAATTTATAGATTCGTTTGAGATCTTATCTAAGAAAGAGAAATCCTTAATGACATCGAAATGATAAAAATTTCTGGTGTTACCATCCATATGAAATTAATGGAATAGACCTATCTGGTGTTTCCAGAAATAAAATCCATATCAGACCAAAAGGATAAACATTGTCTTCCTACCCAGGAAACCGATATGAGATCCAAATGACAAATCTTTATGGTGTTACCAAGAAACATAGATGAGACAAACTAAACCCTTTCTTTATGTTGAGAAATTATTTGTACGACGAGAGAATCAAACTCTACAACCAAATGCTCGTTGAAACACACAAATTCTTGGCGACTAAAGGAAGATTGTGAACTTACTTCTCCAAAAAGTAAGCGAAAGGACCAATGAGAAGGAGGGCAACAATGTTTCTGTAAACAGGATACACAACTTTACTAACACCAATGTTAAGTGCAACTCTTGACACAATGTGGAAACCTGCGAAACAGAATTGCAAAGTTATCAAAGCTACAAGAAGCTTCATCTTCTCAGATACTACTGCTTTTCCCATTTCTCTTATTCTTCTTTTACTTTTAAATTTTTTATAGTTCTTTCTTCTTGAGTTTTCTTTTGTTCTCTCTTTCTTTCCGTGTATTTCGTATCAAGAATGCTCTTATATGTGTGTATGTGTGTGGTGGTACAGTTGAGATTAATAATAATTATTAGCATTAAAACTATTATGAAATAAAGTGAATGATTGGCTCTGTTAGAGAACTCTAAAGGTATAATTCTTCAAGGGGGGCCATTATATTTGTGTAGTAATGATTATGAATAATGAGGTAAGATGGTATCTTGACTAGATTAATAGGATTTGGATGGTAGTTTTATGAGATTTTTATTTTCTTTATTCGTTGCGTTGACTCAAATATGTTGGGTACACAAAATTATTATTTAACCTTTTTATTATGGACTACAATAATACCATTGCACTTAACCTTTTGTGTAAAATTATAATCTTCGGGTATTTAACCTGTTTATTGTGGACTACAATAATACCATTCAGACGCCAAATCCCAATAAGTTTTCGAAAGAAAAAGCAAATAAAATTTGATATAAAAAAATATATATAAATATGATACTAGGATATATGATCAATTCCATGATTCAATACATAAATGCAAAGTCGTCCCATGTTTACCAAGCAGACAAACACAGATCAGTTTTATGGTTGTCTCGATCCCTGTCGCCTTAGTTTCATTTCTCGAAGACTTTGTACAAGTAAATAATTAACAATCAACTATAATGGTTTAGTGAATGAAAACTAACGACAGCCTAAAAAGATACGCACATTTCATCTTTCTATAGGTCTCGAGTTTAGTTTTAGACTTTTAGTAACAATTTATTCAGTTGTAATAAAAAAAGAAAAGAATGGTGCATACATACTTACATAGAAGCTTTCGCATCATTATAGTCCCGCATTTTTCATATACTATTCGAGTGAAACCAGTACTTTCTACCTGAATTTGTAGTGCTTTTCACACTTTCTGCGTGTTTGACTCCATATTACATTTATATCTTTGTGTAAGTTAAAATTTTACTCCATGAATATCATTTATTGTCAACTTGTTTTTTAAACTACATGAATTATATCAACTTGAACCTAGAGAGGATAGATAACACTCCAATGATGTGGACACAAACCAGCACTTATATGCATTTATCGTATATTATTTATTTGATTTAAGTTTCCTCTTCTTTTTTCCTTTTCTTTTTTTCTTTTCTTTTTTTCTTATATGTAATAATGATTTAAGGAATCGAAATGCATGTGGTCTCGTTCCTGATAATTAGACGTCTTGTCTTCAATGCGATAAAAATTAAAAACCAGTAAACATTTAACAACAACTATTTTTATTAATATCCGGAACGCAATTATGCCATAGGAATATTAACCACCGTTTGTTCTGTTAACTTGTTCTTATTCATATGTCATTAGGTTCTCTGAATGATAGTATGAGTCTAACTCTAAAAACTGACGTCATCTCGCAATATGCTTGCTCTTTATAAGTTAGTCCTTTTAATTTTATTATTTATATAATCATCTGTAAGTTTCTGAATACGTGGTTCCAATCTTCTGCTAATGGCCATGGAAGGGTCACATGCAAAAGATGCCCTCTATATTATTGCTCATGATGGAAAATTCTCAGTGTAGTTATTCAATTAACCCGAAGATTATAATTTTACAAGCCAGCTTATAATTTAATTGTTTGCCCAGACTGAAATTCCACTTTTTTCAATTAATCAAAATTTAATATCAGTTGCTATGGAGTAGGCATTTTCACTTTTTTTTTAATGAATGTTAAATTAATTAAAAACAAAACACTTTTTTGTTACATTGGTGTGACTTTGTTTATAGGTTTCATAGAAGTGCTACATAGAGATATTGTAAACTAGAAGATGGTCTTTACCTCAATTCACTTCATGGAGAGGGAAACCAAGCTTCTGGTCTCCCTCATATCTAAGATCTCCAAGCTTCCAAATGAAATAGAAGATGATTCCAGACCTGTTTATCAATGTATCAGACAAGGCTAGTAGATTGACTAGGTGGTTCACCGTGTTTCCTCTTGTTCATCTCCAGCCAAATAAAATGGTTTGTTGCTTTAAATACATAACGTTATAGGCAGACGCAACCTGTCGAGTGGGGAGTTGACAAGTATTTTTCAGAATCTCATCCCAATTCGTTGTGTACTGTGAAACAAGTAGATCTCGAGTTAGTTTCCCCCAGACCTATTGGAGTTGAAAAACAGGTGGTTACGGTTCTCTATAGAGGCATTTTCACTATCGAGGCATGCTACATTACAATCTTTAAACTAAGGTGATACAAGACCACCTTTTAGATTTGATTTCCCCATGGTGACCTTTTAATTAGAACTAAACATTTCACCGAAGCAACTAAAGCCACGATCCATCTACACCATTGATCCGCAAAACCAAGTTTACTCATCATTAAAGTATCTAACTTAACAGCCATATAAGGACTAGCTAGCTATCTTCTTGTCTACAATGAATGTAGAAGTTCAAGAGATATTAACACATTATTATCAGTGATGAGCTTTCGGCTTTCCCGTGATAAATTCATATCGACTCTCTTGATATGCTACATTGTAGCCAAAATCACGGCATAACGTTTAAAGCTTATGGTTGAAGCCATTGTATTTGATTTTTTTTTTCATTCCCGAAACTCGTCTTTAAGCCTGTAGTCATGACTCAATTCAAATTTAAAATTGCTTATATCCTGGTCACTGTCATTTAGTCGTTGACATATATATAACCGACGACAGAACATTGGGGAGCCGTTAAGAGAGTTTTACGTTATCTTACTGGAACATGCAACCATGGCATCACTTTTCATAAAAACTCTTCCCCTTTATTGTATGTTTACTCTGATGCTGATTGGACAGAAGATACTGGTGATTATGTCTCCACAAATGGCTACACTCAATACGTGAAAAAACCCCATATCCTGGTTGTTGGCGTTGCGCATTTTTCCACGGAGGCAGAGTATAGCTGAAGAGGTACGTTGGGTATACTCACTCCTTACAGAACTCCGTCTTGATCTTCCACTTGTTCCGGTTATATATTGCGACAAAGTGGGTACCATATTTGTCTGCAGACTCGGTATTTCATTCTCGTATGAAATACATTATGCTTGACTACCATTTTATCCAGAATCAAGTTCAAGAATTTATGCTTTGAGTTTCACATGTCTCGACAAGAGATCAGCTAGCTGATACACTCACCAAACCATTTTTGCCTTCAAGATTTCATCAAGCCTATTTCAAGATTGGAGTCTTTAAAAACCCTTTTTAAGGGGCGTATTAAGTAAATATGTATATTTAGACTTTATTATGATTTGTAATTACCTTGTTTGCTCTTAATAAAGAATGAACTTTCTCCTTCTATATCCGTGACTATTTTTAAAAAACTTGTGGTTTATGACAGGTAGTCACTGATTTTTCGTGACTTTGCAGTGGCTACACAGATTATTTCTAGTGGTGAAGGTTATGTAATAAGATGAAAGAAGTTGAACTATCTTAATCTACTTCTAACAATAACATACAAGAATCACAATGTATATATCGCAAAACCATGAAACTTGAGTGGCCGATGGATTATCACGTTAGAGAAACTGGAGTGATGAATGATAACAACTATGATGACTAACAATGGTTTACTAATTAATTAATATATAGTATGAGACTATATATTTAATATGGTCAATGAGTTTGAACTTGGATAGTGATTAATTGATCGACATTCGACACTATCAGAAGTTACGGCCCATCTTTCTTCTTCGATTCGGCTGGGTTGGCTCCATTTTCGGTTGGGTTACCATCGAACCGGGGGCAACTCTAATTCTCCGTTAAGTGATTGATTAATCTTAAGATCAACCTACGACGATACGAAAATTAAACTCAAAGAGTTCTACATGTTATCATAAATTAAAAGAAGAACACATGTACATGTTATCTACAAGAAGAACAGATGTTAATTTTGTCTAGATAAGATAAATGAACTTAAAACACATCCAGTTTAGTGATATTATTATTTTTAGATAAGATAAGATGAACTTTGAACACACACACACACAGAAAGACACATACAAAACCACAAAACTTCTCCGCTATATAACTTTCATTTCCAATTTTATTGAATATGTTTCCAAATAGATCATATATGATCAAAGAGGAGGAGATTTGTCGCTAAAGAACTGAGCAAGAACCTTGTCTTCAAGAATTGCTAAAACTTCAGGAGAGTTTACGCATATAGGTGCCTTGTATTGAGATATAGACGAGCCCCGAGAAACGAAAATATCCGCGAGAGAATCGAATGTTCCTTGATGCACAACTCGTATCTCTAGAGCTCCAATTGATCCATCTTTACTCCTAAATTCTCTATAAAGAACATCAAGTGATTCCTCCATTTTACAACAACATTCCACCAATACTTTGTTAGCAAGTTCAACACCATTGTTGCTTTTGGATTTGAGTTCCCAGTAAAAAACATAGTGACCTGGACTAGTGGAGATATCAGCATAACATGTGACACCCATCAACATCAAATTTGAGGCTTCAAGAATGAGCGTTGCATGATTCAACGCCTTTAAGATATGTTCTTCAGTTGTTTTTTCCATCTGAATACTTAGAACCATTTCATTTCTACGTATGAATCGAAACTGAGGTGCGCTATTATAGAATCCAGTAACTTGTAAAATATCTCCAATTCTGTACCTGTGTAAACCTAGCAAAATAACAACAACAACTTTAGCTTTAATGAGATGAGAATAAATATATAAAAATATATTTTCTTAGAGTACTACATTTCTATAACACACCAGAATAATTTGTGACCACTGGCTCATAGTAGCAACCTATCTTGACATTCACAAGATCAACAATTTCATCCTTGTTTTCCCCATCGATCGGTATGAACTCAAAATAGGCCATATTGGGTAGAAAAGTGTAGGACACATCGTGTGGATTGCATAACGGAACCACGTTAACCCCAAATATAGTTTCTGACGACGCATAGACTATGGAAAGTATAGGAAGTTTGTTGGAATAGAAATCCAACGCTGGGATGTACTGAGCCATTTGTCCTGTAACAATGCATTTGATAAATTTGGTCTTAGGCCAAAGTCGTGCGATTATACCTTCCCATGATTTGCGGCTGCATTCGTATTCAATTAAATTCGCCAGTTCAGGATTAGGCCCTCCGAGGATGATAGAGACAGAGTCCATGCATTTATGGTCTGTGATCCACTCGCTAATATGACCATATCGTATATTACTACACAATTCTTTCCAGTGAGTTTCAAGAAAATTGATTGCTCGAACCAAGATAGAAGAAAAGTTAGCACTCATACTCAGAACTTCGTTTCTCTGTACAAGCCCACATAAAAGATGACAATACATACTCTGCTTGTTGTCTGGACATAATGTGACTTCCATGGGGCTTGTGTAACGTGTGGATGGTTGATTTTTGAAATAATCGCTCATCAAAAAGCTTGTAATCACTGGAGAAGCTGGCAAACCACAAGGAGTTATGTCTAACGGTCGACTGAAGATAACCCTCATCTCTTTTCTTGGCTCGGCGCCATCCACATACCTACAAACCATAACTAAAGAGATCAATTGGTGATGAAAATGTTACAAAAATTAACTAAGGGGTGGGTGATCTAGTGATGCTGCATGCTCGAGTAGTGAAGATTATCTTCTATGGTCTACATCAAAGATCGAATCACAATATGAACTTTTGGCCATTGTTATTAAAAAAAAAAATCAATCAATTCTCTGCTTAACTTGAGATTAGTCTGGATGTTTACCAAGTTATAAAAAAACTATATAAACATAATATGTTACCAAGTTGGTGTAAAAATCCATAAAGAAATTATTTAGAATGAATTACTTGGATATAAAGGGGGGCCATATCCGACTGGTGAATATCATGTTCTCAAAGTAGTTGTTGTTCATAGGGAGTAACTTAAGTTTTCCTCCTGATGTTCCAGAACTACATGTCATCAACAAGTCCACAACGAAGATTAGACCATTAGATTAGTTATAGAACTTCATCAACAAGGAAAGCAATACTAACTATACTCTTACGATTTCACCTTAAGAAAAATCCAGTAATGGGATTGCCTGAAATGACATCTGAGGGTCCTCCGTTCGCGACACGTTCGATATACGGCTTAACATCGTCATAAGTGACCACTGGTACGTTCTTTTTGAAAAGTTCTTTATCGGAGCTCCCGTGGAGAAAATGTTGGAGATATTCAGGGCTTGATTGGTTCACCCGGTACCATCCGCAAACGCAGCTTTTGTGGATGATAGCGGTTATCAGCGTTTGACAACAATTACAGAAAACGCATTTTACCGCTTTGTATCGCTCCAAACCACTCAAATTCAAAAGCTGCTTTCCGCTAGCGTTTGCAATTGCGGGCGGTTGCGGGTGGGTAATAAAAAAAATAAAAAATAAAAAATTAATTTAAAAATAATAAAAATTGATTTAAAATAATATAAAATATATATATAATAAGTTAGTTAATAAAAAAAAGTTTAGTGAATTAAAATTTTTAAAATTAACTATTAAAATTATGAAATATATG
>OVBI01000325.1:0-89634 GCA_900406495.1 Sisymbrium altissimum | reverse complement strand
AGCAAACCAGCCTATACTTATATAACTTATAAATTCATAAAAGGGTCAAAATTAAGCTGAATATGATGATGAGGACCTGCGATACTGGATAAGGTGCATGCTAATAGACTCACAACATGATCCATGTAATAAACAAATTTCTTTTCTTAAGTTCCAAATCTCCAATGCGTTCTTGCGCTGATAATCTCTCTTAATTAACTAACTAACCAACTAGGCAAGCTGTTGACGTTGACGAAGATGCACTCATACATTATCTAGATCCACATTGTAAGGAAAAAAAAGGTTTAGAAGCTTAAGAAGCAAGTTCAACAATGTGCATGTGGAGTGTATATAACTAACAAAGAAAAGACTGGGTATTATATATAATTAAACCCATTGTTCCCCTAATCTCTATAAATACCCTAGTCTAGCTTTCATCCTTCAGTACGAAAATGAAAACAGGTGCAATCTCTTTCTTGCTTGTTGCAATAACAGCATTTATTGGTGTTGTTGCTGATGTAAACCAAGTAGTGTATGATGCTGACGGAGAGCCGGTTAAGACCAACGTTCCGTATTTTGTCAGCTTCATGACATTAGAATACGGAATGTGGATTTGCCGAATGAATATGGGATCTGATCCCATGTCATGCCCACAACAACCGGTAATGTTTACTAATCCAAATATAGCGCCCACACCAATTAAGTTTGTATTATCATCATCAAATTCATCAGATAACGTCGTACATGAATCAACCGAAGTTAACATTAAGTTCGCAAGTCCCGATCATTGCGGTGAGCCCGGAATTTGGAGAGTTGTTCAGAACAACACAAGCTTACAAGGAGAAGTAGTCCTGACCGGATCTAAGTCAAACAGTGACAGTACGTTTACCATTGAGAAACCTAACGAATATTACACGTTTATTTTCGGAAAAAATGATGATCGAACAACCATCAGTTTATCCAACGAACCAATATCGAGGCTAATATCGAAGAGGTTTTCTGGAGAGATGGAGGTTTATTTCTACCGGGCTACAGTTAAGTAATGCATATGTTCCCCTTACAGTTTTTCTTATGTTAATGAATAAACATGTTGTAATATTTGAAGTTTTGAACAAAAGAAGAAAAAAAGAAACATGTTGTAGAATGTGTTAAACTTTAAAACACGCGAAAAATGAACAAGCCTTTATTTAATATATACGAGAGTTACTTAATTTAGTCACTTCCACCATAGCCAAAATCCCCGTGATGAGCAAAAGAACATATTATAAAAAAAATTCGGTCTAAAATATATTATATATTAATATATCATGATACATATTACTAATCTCATGAAACAATTATTTTATGATATATTAACATATCACGTAAAAACAATAATATTATATATAGCATGAGATGATGTGTTCTATTCTATATCAACATTACGAGCATTATCGTTCCTCAAGAAATTCAAAACTTGAAGATGGATGGACTCCCTTGCTAGATCCTACATATTTTGTCTCATAAGTCTTTTCAACCATTTGACACACCGGTTTTCTGTCCAACTTAATTGTGTATCTCTCCTTCTCTCTCTCTCTCATCACTCGCAGTTAATTTTAGTGTTGAATCAAAAATCTCAACACTCAGTTATCTATATATAAATAACAATAAATAATGAGAAGATTGAATTTAATTTTCTCAAATAAAAGATCAAATGACTGTTTACCATAACCAAGAATCTAGATCGACTCAAAATAAAATGAATAGATTGTGTGTGATATTGAGGATTAAAAAATAATAGCAAATGTGTTGAGTATTTCAGTTTATAAATATTTTACAAGAGTGTAAAAACAGTGTATATGTTGAAAATATATTTTTACTCTGTTTCTCTTCTTATTTTATACATGAATATGTATTTAATATTCTCATTTAAACTGATTTGATTAGTCATTGATTGTATTTCTTTTTGTTGCTTTATGCTTTTTTAATCGTATTAAAAAGTTTTAGGTTCATCTTTGAAATTGACTCTGAATTTTATTTTTTACTTTGTCATATCCATTTCGAATTAGTTTGAATTGGTTGCCTATTTTTTATGCGTCAGGATTTATATGCCAACGTTTGCATTCTCTTAAAAAAATTTCCCCAAATTTGGTATTTGCCTTATTGACTCAAAAAGAAGTAACATAACTAAATAGTAAAGCTAGATCCAATATGATAATTGATTTGATGACGGTTAGTTTTTGTTGGTCTGATGATTTCAGCTCTGATTTTTAAGCAACTCTATATTTGGTTTGCAGCAAGAATTTCCAATTTGGTTTTTTTTTTCCAGTTCTTTTTAGATATTAAGTTGGTAAAAAACTTGCTTCGATTTGGATCTTACTAGTTAGCCATACAACAATAAGTAGATCTCATAATTAATCAGTTTGGGTTTAATACGGAATACCAATGACATCCTGGTTTATAGAAACAGGACCAGAATTACAACAGAGAGACATCGATACCACTTTACCGGTTTTCTTTTATTGGTTAGACAACACAAAAAGGGGAAAACTAATAGTGTATGTAAGTAGGGGGATAAACTCACATAAAGACTTTAAAACATATGTTTTTCACTAAGTAGAAGGGGTTGTGGGAATTGGAGGAGGTAACTTGAAGTCGACACACATTAATTCCCTTAGCTTACCAGAGTCTTCATAGTTACCAAACAAAGTTAAGACACCCATGTACTTTTCCTTCACAAGTTAACAACAACAAAAGAAAGAAAAAAAGACCGTCAGTGAGGCAAACCAAAGAAGTGGAGGTGTGAAATGCGAGGAATATGATCTTTGTGGTCTTAGAAGTGAAACTAAAACTGTTATGTGTCTATGATGTAAATCTAGAACTATTTACCCTACGGCTTATCTTTTTAAAGTAAAAATGAGAGGGGCATTTGCATTGTACAAACTTAAAAAGAGGTATCTGGTTTAATTCCATCAAAACTTTCAAGATTCGATTTTGTAAACGTGTAAAAATACTTACGTAAAAGCGCAAATACTTCTCTCTGTAAACTCTGAACACAAAGTTTTTGCCAGGTTCAAGAGGCCACGCATCCACCACCTCGCGGATGTCGTAGTATCTCGTTATACGAAAACGAAATTTGTCAATCTTAAGGGACAGATCTAAAGCTTCTGAATAAAGCCTTTTGCCTACACACACACACAAAAGAAAGTGGTGGAAATTAGGGAAAATAAAATCTTTACAAAAAAAAGAGCTGAAACTCGGGAACATTGATTAGAAACGTACTTTTATTATTTGTAGAACCGTGTATGATAATATATTGAGTGTCCTCAGGAGAGACTTCCACCCGAGTGATGTTACCGAAACTGTATCCCTTTTCTACAACAGTCCCAGAAATTAATGGTATATAGCAATGTTGTTCGAAGTGAAATCAGTGTGCACCAGTAACAACCTTACTCATAGAGTATATTATGATTGTATCCAATTTTCTTTTTGTCAAAAAGGGTATTTAGGGCTTGTAAATTTGTAATCATTCGTTCACAAGGTTAATGATTAAAAAAACCCTTGACAAAATGTATTTACTTCAATCGTTTTCTCTCTTAATTTTAGGTTTTAAAGTTCATCTTAATCCAGAACAGACAATTATGAACGTTACGAGTTATGGCAAATGAAAGACTTGGATCTAATGTCTTACAAAAATAAATTCTAAATTTTATAGAATTAATGTTTTTGTCTAATAATATGATTGAAGAGTATCACTCAACTTTCCAAATTAAATAGATACTAACACCAACCATCCTGAGGAGTCATAACAAGCCGAAGAATACATATATAGGACTCACCCTATTGGTCGAAGCTAAAGATTGAGTTTAATCTATTCTCTTCTGTGCTGGCTATCATATAGACATTTTAACTGAAAGTATTCGATTCTTACTAGGATCAAGAGCTGGTCCAAGATTGATCCGTTAGCAAAAAAAAAAAAAGTGAAATCAAGGCCTACATTCGTATTATTGAAAGGATAGGTATCTATATATTATAAAAAAACATAAATCTACCCAAAAAATAAGAATAATAAGAGCAAGACTAAAAGATCGTTACTTACTGTTGCAATATTCAAAATCAATCAGACCACCAAAAGCAGGTAAGAAGAAAAATGGTGCGAGGAGAAAAAACAGAGGCTGAACATAATATATCGCCATGAATTTCCAAATAGAGGAAACGGAAATTTTCAGTTTGGTTTCTCACAAACAAGTTTGTAACATGTGTTAGGTTCCATCCATGCCTAGAGTTTTATAGTTAATATTTTCCTTAATTAGTGGATCGGACCCTACGTGATATTGTTGAATTGAAGTTTGATATTTGTTAAAGCAAAGTATTTTACACAAGAGATTAGTTAGAAATTTAGGATAATTAATTCTGAGTGTCAACGTCCGTTACGTCCCAGAAGTCTAATCGTCTTTAATTAGCAAGAGATAACACATCAGCCTTGCTGTCTGGTCGGCAAATCGGGATATCAGGGGATGGTGTGGTGCGTCCCCTAGGCCCTAGTATGGGGATTTGGGAAGAGACGTCGGACCTGACAGGCAGTATTTTTATATTGGTCTGCCGTTTGGATTTTTTTTTTTTTTCTTTTTAGCGCTAAAACGTTAATATCATTAGAAAATTAGCTAATACAAATTTAGCCTACCTAATATCTATGCTTCCTCTGCAAAATAAAGAAACAAGAAAAGCATTACAAAAAGACAGAGCTAAAGAGCAACAAAGAACTATCTTATCCAGAGCAACATTAAGTTAGAGAACCGCCGTTTCCAACGTCTCCCCAAAATGATGTTGCGAACCTTTCTATCCATTGCTTTGAAGAGGACAAAGGCTACCGTCCTGATCTGACTGTGGAGGATGTCATTTCGATATCTTCACAATTGATAAATCTCCGATTGAACAACCACCTTCCTCAGAGTTGAAGGCTCAGCGGTAGAAGAAGCTCTCATCCATGAGAGCAGCTCAGTCTGCGGTTTGGACTTGTATTATGGATTTAGGTTTACGGTCTAGTTTAGGGTTAACGTATTTTTGTTCTTTATTCTTTTCTATTGTCTTCTAAAACTTTATTTTCGGTCTCCGGTGATCAAATATATATTATTTTTTTTTGTCTGTGGACTTAGCCAATACCCCTTGATGAACTACCTAAATATGTGTGTATTTTTGTACCATTTAATGTTTATCTTTTCTTAGAATATAACCATTTATAACTATGAGAAATTTGCTAAGTTTTATAAACATAAATACAGTTTCTCAATTAATTCTAAATGGATATACAGTATAGTAGGATCCTAAGTGATATCCCACGTTCTACGCAAAAAAAAAAAAAAAAATCAAGAAATATATTATGTCACATACATGGGATGTGATGTCAATACTCAATAGTATTGTGAACTGCGTACCACGTTCGTTTATTTACAAGCACGTGGATTCATCTCGGAGAAATTAAAGGTTCGGATAATTCTCAATGGATCGATCTGTCTCAAAAAAGTAGTGAAGCAAAGTCAGGAGATGTACGTTAGCCAGGTTGCGTTAACTTTGACCATGCGGTTTCGTGCATGATTTCCAAAATTAATTTCTTTTACTTGTTTGCAATTGGGATAACGATAAAAAATCTAGCCAGGTTGCGTTAACTTCGACCATGCGGTTGCGTGCATGATTTCCAAAATTAAGTTATTTTACTTAGTCGCAATTGGTATAACGATGAATTATTTACGTGGCACATACTTTGACATATTCTAGAATGACAGATGGACGAGCAGCAATACAAGCCGTTCACTATGCTCACTGAAACTACATCGGTAACCAGAGTATCGAACTCAACGAATTCTGTAATTCAGTTCGGTAAAAATATTTACCAAGCTTTGTGTTTTCGAGATAAATCTAAAACAAAATAAAAAAGACAGAAAATTTACCAAAGCATTGTGTCTTTCATTCATATACTGCATTGTGATTTTTTCTGAATGTTTATGCCATAATTTTCTATCCTTTTATTTGTGTTGTTTTCTCCCCCAAAGGGGTGCTTATTATTATTTATTTTTTTTGGTTTGGTTAATCATGTAGCGTACTCTTAATTTTTGTAGCTAACTATATTATCCTGCTTTCCTTTCGGATTATGTTCTTGTTTATAATTCCTCAGTTCTTATCTAGATTCAGTAAGTGATAAGAAAATCGTTAACAGATTACAAAATCTATAAACATCAGTTATTGATGCATTAGGTGATGTCATTGACGTTTGTTACCAAAGCGATTCAAAGGATCTGATAGCGGATGTGACTGATCCAAAGGAGTGGCCAACACTGACTTCCCTTGCGACCTACTTTCACCTTCAAAACTTGGGAAGCGAACCTATGTGCTGATATTGACGTGGTCTTGTAATGTTTATGATACATGGGGTTTTAGATTGTACCGTTCCTAGTTCGCTTGTACTGATTGTGCTGTTTTAGAACCGGAGAAACCGAACGATGTTCTTAGTAATGTCCCGAACTTTGACATTCTATTCTTGATTATCCTTTTACTATTTCTCTTTCCCTCTAATTCACGTCGGCTTTATATGGTATTATCAACGGTTTGTTTTCTCTGTAATGAAGATCTCGTCAAAAGAGATATAGTTTGAGACATATAGCATTACACTTTCTATAGAGAAACTCTACTTTGGAGTAGGAACTTTCTACGAAAAGAATGGTGAAAAGCAGTGATACTATCGTCTCAATTTCACCTACACAAATTTCATGTCAGCTTTCTTCAATATTCTCCCTCATCTCTTGGTGTTCGATCTTCCTCGATATCCACCAACTCTTCTTCCTCACTTTTTTTACCGGCTTGCTCTTTCCAATATGCCACTAATTTTTTCAATCGCACCATCTCTTTGGATGAAATTTGTTTGCTGGGATCATTCACGATCGTTCTCACTCTCGAAGCATATCTGAAAAATATAATTTCATAAATTCATGTTAACACTCGACCTATTGACAGTTATATCTACATTATATGCAGACTGCAAAATGTAATTTATATGGGAAGTCATGACTTACAGAAGAGAATTGTATGTCTCATCCAAATTTGATTCGGCTGGAGACACATTAACAAACATTAACGTCTTTGCATTGCCGCCCAATGAATCGCTCATCAACATTGTTAACTTGTGATTCCTGTAAGGAATATGCTGGTTGCCAGAAGATAAAGCACCGATAACATCACCTAATGCAGAAAGTGATTTGTTAATACTTTGAGCTTCTTTGAGTTGGCACCCAGCAGAACCCGACTTTTTTACTCTCTCAGAACCAGCAAGATCCACAAAACTCAACTGCAAATTAACAAATAGAAGATCAGAATATAATAAAAGACCATGCGAAATAATCATTTCCCACATAAACCAAGAAAATGATAAAGTCAAACAATAATATATGAACAATGAAAGTATAACAGAACTAGTTTAACGCCAAGTACAAACCAATTATTTGAGCAAAGACGTCATCACTAACTATTTTTCTGTAGGACAGAATAAATATATAATTCCTCTTAGATATGATATGATGGACAAAGCATGAAAAGTTAAAGAAACTCCAATTTCCTTCACAACCCTGAATCTTTATAAGTTAATAAAGAAAACAACATCGTGAAATTTGTCACCTTGCCCCTTGCAGCAGACTGGGTTTGAAGATCGATACTTTCAATAACAACCGAAAGTATTAGGTGAGATCTTGAACTTTCTTCATTCATATTTGTTCCGGAAACATGTCGTCGTTCAGATCCCCTTTCAATAATCATTCGCAGTTCCTCCAAAGTTGATACAGGAATAGTTGTCACATTCTCGACAAATACCATACCCTGAGAAAATATATAATGCATGAGATCAAACTTATGCGTCCAGAATCCAGTTGAATATATATCACATTACCTTGGAATCTTTTTTAATCTCTAGTTTCAAGCGTCTAGCACTCTTTGGTAACAAAAGATCTACAAGTGTGTCTTGATAAAGTTCCACCATATACGCCTGCATAATATCTTGACTGTTATTCAATGCCAGAATCCTTATATCACAACATCTATATTAAGCTAACAAATTACCTTTAAAGAAAATGAAAATCTGTTGCTATCTCGCTTTAATATTTTGAAGAGTTCCTTAGTAGCTCGAGGTGTGAGTCCAGGATTGTTCTCATGCCCATATATTGTGAAAGTTTTTCCAGAACCAGTTTGACCATATGCAAATATGCAAACATTATATCCATCTACAGCCGACTGTACCAAATACTGTTAAAGAAAAATAGACTTAGTTACCACAACAAAATAGCAAAGGATGAAAGGCAACAAAACAGTTACATATCACAATAATACCTTTGTGTCTTCAAAGACGTCATCTTGGCTAGCACGCATGTCAAATACGCGATCATATATGTGTTGCTTTCTTTTGTCGTCTTTCCATGGATGTTCGACTGTAAACTCATCCACACTTGTTAGCATTTGTTTTTCCCTTTCTGAGCTCTCCTTTTCATTTAGAGGTCTTATACGACAGTATACTCTAATCTTCCCTTTCATATCTACAATACAATATATATATACATAAACAAATTCCAAAAATCCAGCCATGAATCTGATTGTAACTACATGAGCATCATGTTACCTTCTATGGTATTATAATATCTTTTCCTTAGAACTTGTTCTTCCTTGTAAAGTATTTCTAACTCAGCAAGTTGGGCTCCTTGCATCTTCAAAATGGCAGCTGTTTGCTCATTCTTTCTGTCAATGTCCTAACAACATGAAATTGGAATGAAACATCTCAACTCTAATTTAATTTTCAGCTAAATAAGAAAAATACATTATCATCATTCACACAAAAACAATACTCAAACAATGAAGAGGACTAAAGAGTACCAATACCTCTTTCATTTCTCTTAGCTCCTCAAGTTCTTTCAAACTATTCTGCAACAGCAGCATATCAGAAGTCTTACTTTCAATTGTAGACTCAGCATTATCCAAGTCTTGAGTAAGGACATCAAGCTTATTTTCAAGTTCAGAAACTCGAAGCTTTAACACCTTTCTTTCTTGTTCATATTTTTTTTGGTGAATTTCAGCCTGAAATGTTGAAGAGTCAACAAATATGCAAGTATTTCTTAACTTGAAATTGGCTAAAAATCTAACACATAAAATTCACCTCTGTTTTCTTATTTTCAATATTGAAAACACTTTGTTCCAATATCTTGTTCTCATTCAACAACCTCTTTGAATTCTCAACTGCAATGTGTAGTTCCTTATTTCGAACTTCTAACTCGGTTTGGATCTTGTATAATATCTGCGACATTAAAGAAAAACAGAATCGCTTACAAAGAACAACAATAACTGAAGCACACCGACTATGAATCAAATTACATATTCACCTGATTATTCATTTCAGTTGATTCTGATTTTGACTCTTTTGTTGATTTTGTGTTGCCCGACTTTGCCAACCTTGCTTCCATTTCTCGCAGTTCAGACATCAAGGTCTAGAGAATATATAGAATGAATAAATAAACTACTCCAACCAAGCAACATAAGGAAGAGGAAAGTAATGTTATAACTAACTTGAATAGTTGTCCCCTTCTCGTCACACAATGACTTAAGTTTATCACGGTCTAAGGTAACCTCCAACAATTTTTTCCTTTCAAGCTCTAAGCTATTGCGTATAGCCTCTAACTCTTCACGTATGGTAACTTCTTGCTGAGTTTTCTCTTGCAGCTCATCGATCAACTATAATAACGACATAAAAATCGTGGAAATTCATCAGCATCAACTCTAAAGAGAAAAGAGGTCAGGAAATAACATTCTACATACAATAACATGGAAATAGCAAGGAAGGGGTGAATTTTATTGGATATCTCACAACAGCAGAGAAAAAGATCAGTGACGAATTCATTGTCCTATGTTCTTCCATGTTTCTTCCCCGAGTTAAACTTTCTCTCGATAAATTCAATATTACATGACCAAGAAACATGAAATCTAACAGAATGTGTACCTTATCATTCTTTTTCTGGGACTCTTCAAAAGCCTTAGACAAATCTTGAACACGTTTTTCATAAACTTCAAGGTTTTGCGGCTTAGAACTGCAGGATATATCTCCATTAACCAAGCTATTGGCAGCAGACCGAGCTTTGGAGTAACGACGCAACATAACATCATTTATATGTGTTTGTAAAGCAACACAGATTTCTTCTCCCTACAAACAACAAAACGGTGGTTCACCTCTACAAGTTGCCCAAATCGATTATCTCCCAAGGAAAAGAGTTGTAATGATCTGACAAAATTGTGACTGAACCTGTTTTGTCTCAAACTGAAATATGTGAAGAACACCAGCAACTCTCATTTTGAAAAAGACAGCAGTGTTGCTGCTGCCAAATTGCATTATGTCACGTAGTTCAGCTGAGTGCAGATACTCTTTCGGAACTGGTCGAAAAAAGTGAACCTACAAAAAAAGCAAACAACAAATTCAAATCCAACAAAATACATTGGAATTCTAAACAACAATAACATTTTTTTTTCATAAAAATCATAATGTATAGCGTCTACTTCGAAACTGACCCCACGTTTGTTGATACCCAAGATAATTCGTCCAGGTAAAAGGCCAATCGGATCATCTATCTTGCGTACGCTAAAGAACACAGAATTCCCATATGGCAGTGCCTTCAATATCCGTAGAAATTGTTGTCTCGCATCATCTTTGGTCACGTTCTCCTGCATTCCCACATACACAAATAAGGAACTTTTTAGCATGCTATCACTTCAATCGAATTATATTGGGCAAAGGTATCTGATAAGGGAAAGATCCAACTAAGTATAATTCATGGGGGTCATTCCTACCATTGAACGGTAGCGAGCAAGGATATCCAATTCCCATTCACGCTTGGCTCGGGTTATTGCTATTTGTCTCGGTAAAAACCGCTCAAGAAGTGATGTCCAGTCACTGATCCGTGATACGATGAGAAAGAAAACGATATAATAAACTTTAGAATGGACAAAAAGCATCGTAAGGTGGTAGACAAGGAAAAATAAACCAGCAGCGGCTCTGCTAAGCAAAAATGAAAAATGAACACACAATTCTGATAGTTACGAAGTTTAGAATACTAACATGCATGACTCCGGACTATTGACAAACCCAATCCCAACAAGAATTTGCAAGGCACAAAGCTGAGCAGCATCATCCCTTCCAACAGGATAGTTTCCTAGCAAATAGTCATGTTGCAGCTGCATGTATGTGTGTCAGCAAGGAAAAGCAAGGTTTTTTGTTGAAATTTTTTTGTCATTCGTGAAGAAACTGCTCACTTGAACATAGGAAAGCTGCACAAACATCAGATCTGTTACAGCTTCATCAGACTCTCGAAATAGTTTTTTTTTAAATACCAACTTGCAGTGTAGTATCTCTCCTTTATTTCTATCTTTTATAGCCTTGAATTCTGCAAGGAGATCTCCAATATATTTGTTATCATCCAATCCTATATATTCCTCTGCAAATGATAGACAGGGAAACAATCGATCATGTGGTAGAAGTCAATTTTAAAAAATAGAAAAAATGATCAAGAAATCATGTGAAAGCATATACCATTTCCTGGATCAGATGATTTCGAACTTGAAACAACTTTTCGACATTCAAACAAACTGAAGCTAGAAAACGCTGATAGTTTAATTGTCCCAGCTAGCTCCTGACACGGATATGCAATGCAGTGAGAGAAGTTTAACCGAAAACAAAGGAAAAAAATGAAAACAGAATTCTTGAACGAGCTACTTAGAAATAAGAATATTACCAATATTTTCTGTCTTTGGACAGAAAAAATATTCTGATTAACCAAAATTCTAGAACGAGCTACTTAGAACAAGAGCATTACTATTTTTTACTGCCTTGGACAAGAATTTTATGATCCGCTAGCAGTGCAATGCAAAGGAAACCAAATTATGACAACAAAAAAAAGAATTCAAGAAGATACCTCGACAGCATCAGAGACTGTTGTAGCCATGTCATAAGAAATTTCTTCGAAAGTTTCATCCAGAAAAAAAACGATGGTGGTGAGTTTTCGACCGGTCAATAGGGCTTCAATTTCTTCACGGCCAGGAGTGGTATGCCTAGGACCAGCTTTGATAGAGCGCTTTAACGCCTTCAAAGTATTTACAGAAAGAACCTGGGCCTCGGGTTCAATTGTAGCATCGTGTGCGACATTGTGAATATACTCAGATAGATATCCACCGATATCTTTGCTAGGAGGCATTGAGGACGCGCATAAGTACATGAGTTCCCAAGCTTTGATCAAGTATTGCCTGAGATAATGCGAAAAGGGGGAAAATGTAAAGGAGATGTGACAGGTAAGAAGTCATACATACAGTGTATGCATATATATAAAAATGAAACAAACTAATTGGTAAGTGCACCTGTCAGGATTATGTCTAGTCTGTTTGGAGATTTGGGCAAAAAGTTCGTCCCTGAGTTCAACACGCTTCAAAGTTTTCTTGAAAAGCTTTCCAACAAGCTCAATGCGCTCATCTAAGCTGGGGGGCGTAGATGAATCAACGCCCATATACTTTAAGATGAGATGAAACAACTTGGTAGCACGGCTGACGAGATCGCTGTTTATCTTGAGCAGGGATGTGGGGATGGGATCCTGAAAGCGAAAGAGACATTTTAGCACAAAAGTCAATATGTTGTTAGTGGAGAAAAGAATAAAGAAGAGGACCTTCTGAAAGCAAAGCATGTCCTCGAAAGTGAAGCGCTCTCGGACATGAGACCCCGACGACTTTTTGGAATAGAAGAAGCCGCGCTTCCCAGCAGACTGGATTTGCTTCTGCATAAGCCGCAGAAAAGCTTCGACTTGGAAGCGATCGATGAGGGGAATGGCGGCAGCAAGGTCGGCAGGAATTGACAAGGCCACTTGAGGAGCTGGGGAGCTGAGAGAAAGAGTAACAAATAATGTTTGAAAATCCAGAGACTAGTGAGTGAGACAGAAGAAGAAGAAGAAAGAGCAAAGGCTTACAGAGGAGGAAGAGCAGACGACTCCGCATCGAAATCGGTCCCAGAGGGGTTGGGAACATAAAAGCAAGAAGAAGAAACGTCGGCGGCGACTTCGTTGCCATTGCCAGAGCTCAATGAAGAATTACTGCCTCGTTGTTGGCCCTCCATTTTCCCAGGGATTGTTAGATCTGGCGCACAATTTGCCCACAAATGTGCGCAGAGAGAGACGAGAGACGAGAAAGGCGAGAGTCACGGGAGATTTTTAATTGCCTTTTCTTCCCATTCAGTAATTATACTTCACGATTCAGCTGATTTTCTTCTCGGCTTTTGCTAATTCCTTTGTTTAGTCCCGTTTAAGAAGATGAAGTCTTGTTAATCTCAAGGAGGGAGGAATCACTCCGTGTCCTTGTGTTGAAACCAAATAAATGTATTCATGAAAAAGAGACGTGCCTCCACGTCCATTGGCCATGGTTGTGCCTCCAACACCATAAACAAATCTTCTTAACATCTCTCTGCTTTGGTGTCATCTCTCTCATTACAACATAATTAATAATAATAATTTTCTCCTTTTTTTTTTTCTCCTGTTCTGCGTTATTATGCATGTATATATGCCAAGGCCGATTCAACCACAAGCCTTGTTGTTACATTTATTTTCCTTTCCAGACCTAAACCATAGTGCTCCATCACCTTCTCCACTTCACAGCTTCGCCATTGCCGAAGCAGGCAACTTGTTCCGTGGTGGAAGCTTTAGATCCTCCACTTCCTCCATTCTCTTGAAGTACTGCTCTACCATCCTATCCTTCATCTCCTCCAGTCGCCATGGCTCCCACTGTTATTTTCAGTAGTACGTCAACAGAGCAATATAACATAACCACATAATACTACTAAATGAGAGAGAGATACTGTATTTGTTAAACCTTTGGGTTCTTATCTTTGTCTATCAATATGGCTCTGCACCCCTGCATAAGAAAGACACGCTCTTGTAATTATGTCTCTACAACGAGGATGACAGTTTCAGGAGGAAGATACAATCGGGAAAGCTAACAAAACCTCCACAAAATCTTTGCTTATTTCTCCCTTTATCACGTGACACACCATTCTATACTCACGGCTAAGACACCGCCCCACCCCCTGCAATCGTCCTTCTCTTATCTGAAATATATATATATATATATATATATATGTATATATAACAGTCAGGTCTTTCCCATCATTGTCAGTGAATAGTGTGATGCACTCCGGGAACTAACCGATCTAAGAGAGATTTTAAGGCTTGCTGGTGAAGCCTTTTTCAAAGCTTGAATGGTAGCTGAGATCCAATCATCTGCTCCATGAGTGGCCTCTCTCTCCTAAGCAGCACATACGATAGTAGAGTGCATCGTCAAAGGTACATCAGTCAACTCAGCATCGCAAGTCAACATATCAACTATATCGATGGAAAACTCACAAGTGCAGCTATAATGTCTTCCACTGTTCTCCCCGAAAAGCACCTATCAATAACATCTAGCCTGCGTAAAGAAACAAATGGAAAGATAAGAAACAGCTGTCCTCGGCTCTTTTTGATCCGCACAAATCTTCCATTCAAGTTCTAGTGAAAAATGGACTACGTAAAGAGCAACTGAAAGCTTACACCGATACAAGGTTGGAATTTCAAAACATGTAGTGTAATAACAGATCAAATGTTTTAGCACATGACATAGAATGCATGAGACTTCGGCATGACAAAAGAATAGAAAGAATTAAAGATATAATCATATACACTTGCCTGTGGTAAGCACTCTGCTGTTTCAGGTGAGGATGCTGAGTGTATGCATCGAGAATCGTTGAGGCAAAGGTTGGATCACTTGAATCAACTCTGCAAAGATCTGCTTCCAGTGAGGTCAACCTCTGTGACAAGGAGTAACCTGACTAAGTAACGATCCTTGGCGAAATAAAAAGTGCTTGACACTAGTAGCTAAAAAAACTCTTAAAAGTGTAAAAAGTAACTCAGAATGTAAACAATAACAAAATTTACAGCCCGCAAGTTTGGTAATGGACACTTATGAGTGATAACAGCCGACACAAACCATCACGCTGGAGAAATAAGCAAGCGGAACCAGACTGTTCCAAAGACATATGACTATAATGCAAGACAGGACAGACACCTCAAACAGTCCTCGTCAAGAAAAATGACAAACAGAGACACAACTTCTTACAGAGTATTACTATGTCCATTGCGCCAGGTCAACTAAAAAAACACCAATGGTTCTCGTATTTAGCATGTCAAGTTGCTATCACGCAGGCGATGGGAAATACCAAAAGATGTAAGCAAGGGAATTTCATACCGCAGAAGGCACAAAATGAGTTGCAAGACCACAAGCAAGCATTTCAGCGCCATCTAACCTAGCTCCTGTGAGGCCAACATACTCTCCTGAACAAGAAAGACAGGAAGGGTGAGAGAGGGAGATAGCCTGAAAACTTTTGTGGATTTGAAAGGAGATGCAGATACAAATGAATTTTGTTAAGTTTCCTGGGGTTCCAACTCAAAACCAATCATGGCCCATTAATCTCTACATAATCCTAATACATTTTGTTACCAAAAAATCCAGGGAGCCTTGACAAGAAGTAGGAGGCGCCTACATCCGGAAAGAGCCCCAGAGCTGTCTCAGGCATGGCAAAAACCTTGGAGAAATTCAAAAGATAAATGTGATATGAGCATAATTAGAGCCTTCTATTTGTTATCCACGGACAGCATCATTAAGAAAACAATACCGTGTTCTCAGTCGCAATACGAAATCGACCATGGACGGAGACACCAGCCCCGCCTCCCATGACAATACCATTCAAAATTGAAACCTATGATTTTTTAAAAAGAGTATGGAAAAACGAACGAGTGAGCTTATACACGTAAGAGTAATTGACTGAAAGGACGGACAGTGTGGTGGGACCTGAGCTTTGCTATACGTGGCCATAACATAGTTGAGAATGTATTCATCTGAGAAGTACTTGGCACCGAGTCTCCAATTGCCTAGTCCAGGGAAATAGAGAAAGAGTGTGTAGAAGCTGAAAGTAAGAAAAGGAAAAAGAAATATGGGAATGCAGAGTGATAATACATACCTTGTCCGATGTCACGAGCAACAGCTGAAACATCGCCACCAGCACAAAAGGCTCTTCCCTGACCCTGTGGGGAAGTTATTCCACTGTGTATGCAAACGGAAGAGATAAGGATAGTGATTACCTTTAGGATAACAAGTTTCACACTAGGGTCCTCCTCATAGGCAAGGAACAGTTGCAGCAACCGAGAGATCTAGAGAAGATTAGAGTCAAGAGGATGTGACGAAAACGAAACTAACTGCGCAACAGGAAGGAAGAAACAAGATTCAATACCATTTGGAAGGACAGAGCATTCAGCTGCTTTGGTCTGCTCAGTGTCAAGACTCTAACGCTCGATTTCTCTTCCACCAAAACCTGTGATTAAATTGATTCAGAGAGGGACAGATTGATCGTCATCGATTCCAATTAAAGAAAATGAAAATCAGACCTGAGAGTGAGAGGCCATCTCGACTGTTGTCGTCTAATTCTTCTCTTCTTTCTGACAACGGGGTCAGATTTCGCCTTTGTATTATCCTCCCAGACAATAAATAATATACCAGAGAGCAGCAACAGGATCCAGGGGGAAACAAGTACATGTACTTTAGTTGTCTTTTCTCGGTGGCTTATAATACTCAGGAAAGTGATGCTGGGCCTTAAAGAAAATATTTGGTCCTGTCATCGAAATCTATTGGATTTTTAAAAATGGGCTTTAGAAGATGAACAAAAACCAATTGAAGAAACTAACATTTTTGCTTAAATAAAAGGCTTCTAAGATTCAGACTGATGTCAAAGGTGGGCTTTAAGGTCTATCTTTAGCCCAGTACATCTTGCGAGCCCAACCCCTTTCTTTCTTCATTTGCAAAGCCCTTTTCTATATATTTCTTGAGTCGTGTGGTCTATTTTATACACTCGAATATTAAATAGAGAAAAAACAAAATTATTTACTTATCAAGAGATTAATGAACACGCTATACATGTTAACGAAGACCTTTTTGTTGACTTTTTCCCTTTTTGGGAAGCCAATTTTCCAGCTTTTACTGGTTCCCAAACCTTCTCTTGAAAAAAGTGACACGTGGGCAGCAGATCAATCATTAAAAAAGAAAGACTCTCTGCTTTGATAAATAAAAGGGAGTTTACAAATTCTCAACAACCCAACCTTAGAAAGTCAGACATAAAAGTCATCGCTTCTCAATTTATATATAATGATGTCTCGACAAAGACAAAGACGATCAACAATTTAAACACGCATAAGCAGGCGTTCAAAGAGATGGAAAGAATAAGGAAACGATGGCCAAATGGGAGAGGAATAAGAGTGATTCCGAAGACTAAGAGATTACGCGCAAAAGTGAGAGGCTTCTTCAGGCTACTGAGGAGTTGGTTTTGCAGGAGGCAACCACTGGTCAGAGAAGACGGCCATTATTACACATCTCTACGACGCTCTAACTCTTTCTACGCTGATGCAATTGCAGACTGCATAGACTTCATCAAGCGATCCAGCTGACCACTTCCAATGATTCTTTCTTCCATATTTGTACTGGATGATTTTTCTGCAATTATAGTTATATCTATGTGTCCGGATAATGTACACCTCCTGTAAAATCCATAAAAAAACTTTTGTACCCAGCACAACATGCGTTCCTCTTCCTCCTAAATGCTATATTTCTGTATTGTGTTTAAACCCATTATGTTTTGCTGAATCTCTCTATTGGGTGGGTTAAACCCTTTCTGTTAATGGGCTTGTTCCAAAAAAAAACAAGTGCCCTGGCTAGGCTGTATGCGCCTTCATAACGGGTTACCAAAGGCCCATTAAAAGCGCAGGCAGTGATCATTTTGTTTGCTTGCCGGCGAGATGGAGGAATACCCGGAAGAGCTGAGGACGCCGCCGGTAAGTCTGGTGGCTCTGTTCGGATACTCGGATCTACACGCGTCCATTACTAAGAATCTGCACTCACAGCAGCCTCCTATCAACGCTCTGGCCTTCCCCTATGATGCACGGGGACGTCTCCCGTACTGACAAGCCCAACAAATCCGTGGCCCATATGCTAAGTATTTTTTCTACACAGTCGAATTTTTACAAAATTTTGTATGCCCCGTTAGCTAGTAGATGCCAGTGACACCAGTGAGTGATTAATGAAATTTTGGGTTAATGTAATTCTAATTGCATCAGAAATCCAATTCCATTTGATTATATAGATTCCAAAAATACATCTTAACTGGATTTGTGAGCTGGCCTATTATTAACTCTCTGTTACAGTTCAGTCTGCTTCTTAACATAATCTTGTCTGCAGCCACTATGAATACTATTTCTTAAGCGAATTTCACTTATTAGGTAACGTCGAATTATTCAACTTAACGTGAAGCTTTTATCAAACCAATATATATTTCAATATGAGTGATTTTATTAGACTTTGCGTTTGTTTCCATGGAGATTGAAAGCTTAGACGTGCATCTCGTCTGAAGTGGGTGCAAGAGCTTCGGTCATGGTTCCTTTGTCTGACATGTGCTTGTCTTCTCCTGAAGTGAAAGGTGGACAATGGGAACAGCTTGGTGGTTGGTATGTAGGTGGGTGGTATGGTGCGCTTGGGGTGCAACCACCGGTTTGGCAGCCAGAACCATAACTAGGAACCGTGACTCCAGGAATCACAAAACCGGGAATCTGTGCGCCTGGAACCACTATGGGAGGGATTGTTGTGCCTGGGACAACTACACTTGGTACACTACCACTAGAGCCACGTCCTATACCGATACCAATCCCTTCGCCCGAACCACTACCCCGTCCAATGCCTTCACCGAATCCGCTACCTGGAGCTCCGGTGACAGGACCACAATTAGGTTGGCCAGACCCGGATCCTATTCCTTCTCCAATGCCAACACCTGAACCACCGCCAGAGCCAATTCCTTCCCCGAAGCCACTGCCTCCACCAGAGCCAATTCCTTCCCCGAAGCCACTGCCTCCACTAGAGCCAATTCCTTCTCCAAATCCACTGCCTCCACTACCATAACCAATGCCATAGCCCACACCATTGCTGCTTCCATAGCCCCTACCTACACCATACCCCATAGGCTTAATTGTGTGGTCAGGATCTCCTAGTTCACTCGCCAGGGACTGCACTATATGATCCTGCTTCTCTTTCTCGTCAGGCTTAACTATGTGGTCAGGATCTTCTAGTTCACTCGCCAGGGACTGCACTATATGATCCTGCTTCTCTTTCTCGTCAGGTTTTACTTTATGATCAGGTTTTATTTTGTCCTGCTTCTCTTTCTCGGCAGGCTTTATTTTATGATCAGGTCTTACTTTGTCCTGCTTCTCTTTCTCGGCAGGCTTTACTTTAAGATCAGGTTTTACTCTGTCCTGCACTAAATGATCCTGCTTCTCTTTCTCGTCAGGCTTAACTGTGTGGTCAGGATCTTCTAGTTCACTCGCCAGGAACTGTACTATATGGTCCTGTTTCTCTTTCTCGTCAGGCTTAACTGTGTGGGCACGATCTTCTAGTTCACTCGCCAGGGACTGCACTATATGATCCTGCTTCTCTTTCTCGTCAGGCTTTACTTTACGATCAGGTTTTATTTTGTCCTGCTTCTCTTTCTCGGCAGGCTTTACTTTATGCTCAGGTCTTACTTTGTCCTGCTTCTCTTTCTGGGCAGGCTTTACTTTATGATCAGGTCTTACTTTGTCTTGCTTCTCTTTCTCGGCAGGCTTTACTTTAAGATCAGGTTTTACTTTGTCCTGCTTCTCTTTCTCGTCAGGCTTTACTATGTGATCAGGCTTGAGCTTGTCCTCAGGCTCTTCTGGTTCACCCGACTCGGACAGCAGCTTATGGTCAGGCTTGACTTTGTGCTGAGGTTCTACATTGAACAATTCCTGATCTTGCTCGCTCAAACTAACCATCCCAGGCTTCACTTCATGGTTAAGATCTAGCTTGCTTGCCTCCATCATAGGGAGATCCTTAAGAATCCTGCGTGCGAAAGTTGAACCGAAGAAGCATAGTAAGAGGACAAACACAAAGCATTTGCCTTGTTGTCCCTTTGCCATTTTTGTTATCTTTTCTAGGAAACAAGTAGATACATTTTCGAATAAAGAGTCCTACTCGGTTTTATAGGATGCGAGACATGTACTTAAAAGAAAACACATCCCGTAAATGCAAAAAAGCCTCGCTGAAAACAGGCATGAAAAAACTGATTCACAAACATAACATGAGTGAAAATGAGAAAAGTAAGAGGGATCACACAAAATGTATGTTTAGCAACTTCAACTCTTACAAGTTTCCAAACCGTTATAGGATTATTTTGCCAACAAGAAATTGCACCAACAACAATCTTTGGCACAAACATGTTATTATATATCTAAAAGAAGAAAAGAAAAAAAACACTCAACTGAACATGGCCTGAGAGCAGTTGGTAGATTCAGACGGTATCGCCATCACCTTGTGATTCTGTAGCTGTCAAACCTTGAGCCAAAGCACGTGCTCTGTTCTGGGTTTGTCTTTCAACAGCAACCATGTATAAACCTAAAAGGAATCAACAAGGTGTCTCGAAAAGCTCTTTGAGAAAACAAAAAGATGGAGAAAACAATCTAGATAAGATGATCATTTTACCTATTGCACTACCGATTGCACAGCCCCATAGAATCCTCATAGACCACTTGTCGCTGATGATTCCTCTCGAACCCATGATACTTTCCTCTGCAATAAACCCCGTCAAAGCTAAGCTTATGGTTTACCAGTGAAAAATGCAAAATTGATAACTGCAAAGATCAAAGGAACAGTTTCAACAAGAAGAATCCTAAAGATATGGGAGAAAGAGATAAGGAAAAGGGAGTTTTAGATGAGAATCTCGCAATTGAAGATGGAAAACTAATCATGACAAGGATCAGATCGCAACGAAATCAATCCCCCACCGAAATTTACCTTTTTTACCAAAACAGAGAAAAATCCACAATCAATCAACTAAACAAACCCCAAANAAAAAAAACCCCAAAAAAAAAAAAAAAAAAAAAAAAAAAAAAAAAAAAAAAAGGAGAAACATTCGATTCAATCGCAGGAGGAGAAAAAAAAAGGGGTAAGAGCAATATGAATGCGCGACAGCTTACCTGGAAACCAAAAGCTCTTGACTCTTTTTTTCAAGCTTCTTTTGTGGATCGATTCTTCCTCGCACAATCTTCTTTTGAGGCTTACTCTTCGTCTTGACACTGTTTTATTTGTTGCTTGGCTCAACTATATTTTCACTTCTTTTATTGGTAATTTTTTTTTCCATCTTTATATTCAAATTGGTAACTTGGTTTTGTTTTGCACGAGTTGAAAATCAGGCGCCACGAAAGACAGTTGAACATGTTGCCAAACTCGACAAAAATTCCAAAGTTTAGGTTAGCATTCCACAATGAGGATGGAGAAACAAATACAACCAATTTGTTAAAGCCTTCTCCTATTGAAAGAAGTCATCGGAGACAACAAGTACAAGATTACACACCAACATAAGCAAACACAGGCGTCTTCATTTCTCATAAAGAAGAATGAAATCTCTCCCGGATGAATAATATGGAGTTGTTCACACAAATACAAGTGTTCGTGTTCCCATGTCAATGTTGTAGAATCTACTGATCTGGAAATTTGTCTTTCGGATAATTCAAGACAGCTTTCGTTCCTCTTTCTAGAATTGGTCTTCTTAATCGCGCCGTAGATGCCTCCATAACGGGCCACTTACCATAGGCCCGTTAAAAGCCCAGGCAGTGATCATTTTGCCTTTCCTTGGTCTGGGGGGACTCGATTCAACGCGTCCAGAGACACTTGCTTGCTTGCTTGCCGGCGAGATGGAGGAATACCCGGAAGAGCTGAGGACGCCGCCGGTAAGTCTGGTGGCTCTGTTCGGATACTCGGATCTACACGCGTCCATTACTAAGAATCTGCACTCACAGCAGCCTCCCATCAACGCTCTGGCCTTCCCCGACCTCTCCCATCTCTCTCTCCTCCTTGCTCGTGATGATGATCAAATCAACCGAGCCTCCTCCTCCGTCTTCAGAGATCCTCTCAGCGTCTCCGATTCTTCTCCTCCCATTCCCTCCAGACGCGGCGGCATCTTGAAACGGGACTGGTTGCTCAAGCATCGTACCAAGGTCCCTGCACTTGTCGCCGCCTTCTTTCCGTCGCATCACATCTTCGGGGATCCAACTCAGTGGCAACAGGTCTGCTCCGATCTCGACAGCCTCAAGTAATTCCTCATCTCCCTTGTTTGTTTCCCCCCATTGTTTCACAACCTCAAGGTTTGATTGTTTTAACAATGCGGTCTCCATTGCCAGATCCGTGATCCGTCCCAAGAACATCAAGCTGGTGGTCGTCGTGGTCCAGTCGTCTCCCCAGGGTAGCGTTTCTTTTCTCCGACTATAATACTTCTCTTCATTTCTACCAATATCCATCCATCCATCCATCCTTTAAATTTCGACTTGTTGTAGAGGAGATTAGCGAAGATCGTCTAGTGGCATTGCGGAAGCGGGCAGAATTAGATTCCAAGTACGTGCTCTTCGTCAATTCCAGCATAGACTCTGAACTCACCCTCTCTCTCTCCAGGTACATGCATATGTTCCTCTCCTCCTTTCCTCTTTATTGTTTTACTCTTCGAGCTTTTCCTTTAATGCCTCTCCACGCTATATCTTTGCAGAATCGCTTCTGCATTTTCAGAGCTGGCGCTTGCGTATTACAGAGAAGAAGGAAGGCGAATCAAAAGTCGAATCGAAAAAAGAAGCTCCACTTCTCTTGATTTGAATGTTCGCTACTGTTTCAAAGTAAGCTACCTCTGCTTATTCGAATCACTTTTAAGCATCTGGGTAAAGCAAGGCTCATTCATGCCATGACTGCTAGGTCGCTGTATTTGCAGAGTTTCGTAGAGATTGGGGTGAAGCTTTGAAGTTTTATGAAGACGCCTACCATTCCTTGCACGAGGTCTTTTTTTCCCCCCCAACTTCGTATGTCACGCTAATGTGTTCTGATTCTAGTCAACAAGTTGCTTTTGATGCATATATGCTTATTGCTTCTTATAAAGTTATGGATAATTGTCTTCGGGTTTCCACACATTTTAATATTGACTAGCAATTTTGTTTATGCAAACAGATGATCGGGACATCAACTAGGTTGCCTGCAATGCAACGCTTGGTCGAGATTAAGACCATAGCTGAGCAATTGCATTTCAAGATATCAACGCTTCTGTTGCACGG
This sequence comes from Sisymbrium altissimum, assembly GCA_900406495.1. Lineage (NCBI taxonomy): Eukaryota > Viridiplantae > Streptophyta > Magnoliopsida > Brassicales > Brassicaceae > Sisymbrium > Sisymbrium altissimum. The sequence goes on along the minus strand of OVBI01000325.1, from coordinate 66,397 downwards.
TGGAAAGCTCATAGAAGCGGTGACATGGTTTCATCAACATAAATCATCATATCACAAGGTTGTTGGATCCACAGAATTTATTTTTCTCCATTGGGAATGGATGAGTAGGCAGTTTCTTGTCTTTGCTGAGTTGCTGGAGACGAGCTCAGCAACTGTTCAGAGCTTTTCATCTTTAAACCAAGGAACTGCAGAAACACCTTTGACTGAATTTGAGTTTTGTCCTGCCTATTATTATCAGGTCAGTCAATTTTTGTCTATGTAACTCGTAGTCGGAACATAATCTACACTTGCTGCTGTTTTTCATCCATTACATTTGTTCCTCTTTCTCAAAACATTCTGAGCTCATTCTGTGCCCAGTACACTTTGTTGGAAGTGTAGTATGTTCTTATCCTCTGGAACAACTTCTTCTCCCCGCAGTTGGCTGCTCATTACTTGCAGGATAAGAAATCTGCCCTGGAACTGTTGTTGTCAATGTCCGTAACAGCTCAAGAGATTGATAGCAGCTCTGAGTCCGTTACTCCTTCGGTCTATGTGGGCCAGTTTGCTCAGTTACGTGAGGACGGAGACGCTTTTACACTTCACTCGTAAGTGATTCACCCCACATATCTGTGTAAAAAAACTAAACTAAGCTACCCCCAATTACGGTATGATTTTCTAATGTTTTTGCAGTATAACGGATGAAGAGTACATACGGTATACAATTTCAGAAGCAAAGCGATTTCAGGATTCCTTTGAAATTATTGCTTGGCTGAAGAAATCTTATGAATCGTTTACCAACCTTAAAGCCCGGAGGATGGCTGCTCTTTGTGCATTTGAAGTAGCCCGGGAGTACTTTGGTTTGTCCGATCCCAGCAACGCAAAATTCTTTTTCGATATTACCGCAAACTTGTACAGACAAGAGGGTTGGGTATTTTTGCTCTGGGAGGTGCTGGGTTACCTAAGAGAATGTTCGAGAAACCTTGGTGCTTGTAAAGATTTTGTAGAGTTGTCTCTTGAAATGGCTGCACTGCCTGTAACATCTTATGACGTTTCTGGGAACCTGAGAAACAAAAACTATGGTCCTGGAGGTCCTGCAACTATCTCAGGAAGAGAAAGTATACATCGAGAAGTTTTTACTCTTATGTGCGGTGAAACTGAGCTGATATCAGCTATGGGAGAAAGTGGGTTCAAATTAGTCAGTGATAGCCGTCTTCATCTTGAGATTGATCTCGTCAGCCCTCTAAGACCGGTTCTCCTAGCTTCGGTTGCTTTTCACGAGCAAATGATCAAGCCTCGTGCTTTGTGCTCTATTACGTTGTCATTGCTTTCTCATCTACCTCTTCCAGTTGAAATAGATCATTTAGAAGTTCAGTTCAATCAATCTACGTGCAATTTTGTCATCAGGAATTCCCAGAGACCTCTTTGGTCTTCTGCGTCTAGCACTATGCAAAGTGGTAGCCAAGTAGAGAATGAGCCGTCGCTGGTGCTTGTGCCGAATAATTGGCTAAGGTTGACATATGCAATCAAGCCTGGTTAGTGTGATTTAATTAAAAGTGTGTTGTTTGTGTTTCAGAAAATTGCACGTGTTGCAGTTTATTCATTAAATTTCAAACCTATTTTGGGCGTTTTTAAACATAGTTACCAGTTAGCCGAACTGAATCTACGGAACTTGTATCTATTTGATGGAAGCAAAGGGTAAACTGATTATTTTCTTGGTCTTCCCTTTGCTTTTACTATTTGATTGCCTAACTTCTCTCGCATTTCTTTCTTTTCATCTGCAGAGCAAAGCGGCAAGCTTGAGTGTCTTTCAGTTCTCGCGAAACTGGGCCCTCGTTTCACGATATGTTCAAGAGCCGAGAGTCCTGCTGCAATGGAGGATTTGCCTGTCTGGAAGCATGAGAATCGTGTTGAATCTTTGCCAACAAAGGACCCAGTTCTTGCAGTCTTTGGCCAGAAGGCTACACAGGTTGAGGAACCTGAACCACAGGTGGACGTCAGTCTAGGTGCCTCTGGTCCTGCCCTAGTTGGAGAAGATTTTACGATGCCTATTGTTGTAACTCCAAAGGGCCATGCCGTATACAGTGGTGAATTGAAGATTAATCTAGTTGACGTGGGTGGTGGTGGTTTGTTTAGCCCAAGAGAAGCAGAACCATTCTCTTTAGAAAGCCATCATGTCGAAATCTGTGGTATTGATGGAGCAGAGGGCAACGATGATTCCGAGTCTGAAACGGGGAACATAAAGAAAATTCAGCAATCTTTTGGGCTGGTTTCTGTTCCAGACCTGAATGAAGGGGAATCATGGTCCTGCAAACTAGAAATCAAGTGGCATAGACCCAAGCCTATTATGCTTTTTGTGTCATTGGGTTATTTACCACAAGGCAGTGAAGTCCATGCCCAAAAAGTTCACATACACAAGAGCTTGCAGATTGAAGGGAAGATGCCTCTTTTCATTAGCAATCGGTTTATGTTGCCATATAGAAGTGATCACCTGTTGCTCAATAGGATCAAGCCAGCCCCTGATTCTGAAGACACGTCTTCTCTGCCGCTGAACGAAAAAAGCGTGTTAGTTGTCAGTGCCAAAAATTGCACGGAGATAGCTCTGAAACTGGTGTCCATGTCGATTGAACTGGATAATGAGCCAGGGAATATTTCATGTTTGATTCAGCAGGGTGGTGGATGTGGAGATACCCCAGGCTCTGCTAATCTTGCGCCAGGGGAAGAGTTCAAAAAGGTTTTCACAGTCATACCAACGATGAGAACTCCAAAGCTTGGTTTAGGATCTGTTCAATTAAAATGGAGGAGGCAGGGAGGTAACACAGCAGACGCATGTGTTTCAACAAAGCACAAACTTCCTGAAGTAAATGTGGAGGCATCACCACTGGTAATGAGTTTGAACTGTCCTCCGTATGCAATTCTTGGAGAACCCTTCACTTACGCCATCAGAATCTGCAACCAGACACAGTTGCTCCAAGAAGCAAAGTTTACCCTGGCTGATGCACAGAGTTTTGTCCTGTCTGGGTCCCACAGCAATACGGTTTCAGTCCTTCCCAAGTCAGAACACGTCTTAAGTTATAAGCTAGTGCCCCTGACTTGTGGTCAACAGCAACTCCCGAAGATAACTTTGACATCAGTGCGATATTCTGCTGAGTTCCAGCCATCTGCGGTTGCTTCAAGTATCTTTGTGTTTCCCTCAGCGCCACAGGCCAACTCTACCGCCAAGTAGTAACTTGTCGCGACGTGGGTTTCCCGGATGTGCAGTTTCATCCATCTGCGGTTAAGTAACACATTCTATCAGTTTGGTAATTTTCTATCCCCAAGTGCCTTGCTATGTTGTCTTTTCTGTTGTCTTCTGTTGATAAAAAAATTGGCTATTTTCATTTTTGGAGAACTCAGACTCGACTACAGGATTAGCAACCATTTTTCTTTCAGTGCAAAAAAAGGTTTGTGTGTTCGAGCAGATAAGCATGCAATGTATAATCAATCATTCCAAGACCATGTGTACATACTTAAATGCTTCTCTAGCGGTTTCGGAATTTTCACCTCGAAGTTATCTTTGAATTCTACCGGGTTGGAGCCTTATGCTTTTGTTCACGTCTTAAGCGGATCTCATTGGGCCTATTGTACTTGTTCGTTACATTGGGCCTCTTGTACTTGTTCGTTACATTGGGCCTTCTTATGTTTTCATTGTATCGGGCCTTTTGTGTTGGGTATATAAAATTTTGTTAGAAAAGACTGAAGTAATTTATCTGCACGTCATCTATGGGCCTGATTGGGCTTGCCTTCTTCCTTGATCACAACTAGCGTCGGTTTCGATCATTGGCGGAGATCTTCGGCGAAGATGGAGTCTTCTGAGATGACATCGATGGAAGGCAGACCGGGAATTTTTGTCGTCGGTTCCTCTGGTGTCGGCAAGCGCACCCTCCTATCTCGTACGCGGTTATCCCTTTTCGGATCCGATCTCTGTTTACCGGCCAAGCTTTTGTTTTGCTCTAGTCTTAGGGTTTCCTTTTCTCTGTGTCATTTTGTGACTGTATATTCTATTCACAGGATTGATCTCTGTCGATTTTGAGGATTCGTCGGAGGCATCATCTCAAACAGAAGTTCATGGGTAAGGACGGTGTTTTATTAATGTGTATATGTTTTTTTCCGGACGATTTTTCTTTTTGAATTTTCTGTGACATGTGGGCAGCTGGACGATTGACACCAAGTATTACACTGCGGATGTATCTGTATGGATATCACATATTTGCGATGACTACTCTCTGCCCAAGTCTCATCCACTGGTGGCTTTGGTTATGATCTTTGACTTGAGTGAGGTTTGTCATTTGATACATCAGCTTGTGACTCGTTGTTCTCACCTTACCCATCCCATCCACGGCATAACCCTTTCTACCCGTTCTTTTTCAGCTGTCAACTCTTGCTGCTCTTCAAGACTGGGTTTCTCATACGGACATCAACGGTTTTGATATATTGTTGTGCATTGGGAACAAAGTAGATCTTGTCCCTCACCACCCAGCTCATGATGAATATAGAAGACGTCTTTTGAAAGCAACAGATTCGTCTAATAATCTGTATTCCGACATTGATGATGAGTTTGGGATCTCCGAAAGTGAAGGAAGTAGGTTGTTAGGGAGCCAAGATACATCAGTGGATGTTAGAGGAACATGTCTTGAGTGGTGCTGTGAGAACAACATCGAGTTCATTGAGGCTTGTGCATCTAATCCTGATTTTGACAACTGTAAGTTCTATATGTTTTTCACACTATCCTTCCTTTTTTTTGTATTGATGGAGTAATGAGGATTGCTGCAATATGTAGGTTTTCTCATCACACTATGAAAAATTTCACATTCTACGGGTTTGCTCCTTGTAGGTTTATCAGTCGATGGGGATTCTCAAGGGGTTGAACGTCTACTTGGTGCTCTTTCGGCACATATGTGGCCTGGAATGATTCTGAAATCGGGTGATAAGATCATTGAACCGGTGTTACCTCATGGTGAAGGTTATTTGCACCTTCAGTTTTCTTCTCCCATAGATTGTAAGGGTTCTTCCGCTTGGACTCATGTTGATTGGATCTTATATTTCCTCCTTGTCAGAGTTGTCAGAAGAAGAATCTGAGTATGAATTGGAGTATGAAGTGCTATCATCAGGTTCAGCAGATCCATGGGAAAGTATCGATGAGAGATGGGTTTCCGCAAGTGAAGCGCATTCATACGCAGATGCTGGCGGATCCACCTCACGGGAAAACCTCGAGGTAAAAAATAATATGGTGAATCCAAAGAAAGGTATGGATGAAGAGCTGCGGCCTTCAGGGGCACAGAGTGAGACTGACAGAGCAGTAACCACAGCAGATGAGAAACCTTTGGAGACAGAACAGGACAAATTTTATGAGTTCGAAGACGTGGAACAGTTGATGTCAGAAATAGGGAACATCCGTGACAACTTGCGATTGATGCCTGATTTCCAGAGGAGAGAAATAGCTGCAAATCTAGCGATGAAAATGGCTTCCATGTTTGGAGGCGACAGTGATGACGAGGAAGAACCTGAGTGAGCCCGCTTATATCAAGTATTTCTGAAGAACAGCATGAACCACAGTTTAATCCTTTCTTTATACAACTTTTTTTTTTTTTTATCAGAATTCGTTTCATGCTTTGTGATAGACTCTGGCAGTAATACTACTCAGTTGCACGATCTAATGTGAAGCCGGTTAGCTATCTGGATGGACATGTTATGGATCTCATTAATGTAGTCTTGGAGCTCTAGTCTCTAGATAGTACAGCCTTATACAGACATCCTAGTTGGTAACATTGGCAAGGCAATTATATTAGTGTACAAGTCCAGTAGAAAACAAAGACCTGGATAGAATTTGATCCGCATTCATTTTGAATATTAATCCATATCATTAGGAGGAACAGGCGTCGCAAAGGAGAATTGGTTTCCAGGGCTAATATCTCCAGCATGTTCCATCTCTGTGGGCTGATCTCCACCCCCGATGAGCTCTATAGGTGCAGGAGATAATGGCTCAGCTTCAAGATCAGACAGGTTTTGGTCTTCATAATTACTCATATAAGAGGCTGTCGAGTGACCGGTGGTTTTGGAGCGGAGTAGAGTGGCTCCTGAGGCGTGAAAGGCTGAAATAGAGGTGCTGACACTGCTAGAATCACCAGTGGTCTCTGTTGGTGGCTTTCTACCTTTGCCTTTCTTCCTTTTCGCAGCCATGTGCCATTTCTTCAACGCTTTTGCCATTTGCTCATCAAACACAGATTTCTTCATGTGTGAACCCATCTGCAAACACCAACAACATCAGCTTGGTGCTTGGTGTATCCCCTTGTAAGCTTCTCAATCCCCATTATTGTATATAGCTTTGTAGACAAACTTATCTGGGCAGTAAGTAAAGGCTGAGATATGAATAATGTACCTGAGTAACCAGTGCGTACAATGGAAGCGTGATGTAGCTGCACAGAATTAAAGCCCCTACGCTGCAAATATAGCCATTGTTCAGCTCGTTAGAATCGTTCCAAGCAAGATCTACCAATAGGTTTCGTCACTAGTGATTAGTGAAGAATAAGCTTTTACCCAAGAGAGAGTTTTATGATGACAAGATTGAATTCCTTGTGGAAGCAAGATTTTAGCTTAAAGGAATACTGCATGCCCAAATTAACGAAATATTATTATTAGTCATTGTAGAAAACATATATAAGAGAATACATGGGCCCGAAAGGCAAAAACTAAAGAGTTGGGCATGAAAATCAGAGAGATGTCAGTTACCCAGATCCAGAAGAAGTATGTTATCTGGAAAGCATTCTACAAAGAGAAAACTCATTATACATATGAACACAGCATGCAATTGCGCTGGTTTTGGTTGAAGCTAAAAACTTAAAAACATTGCAAGGTACCTGAAATAAGGCAAAGTGGAGAAGATGAAGCAGCAATTGAGGGCGATTAAACCAAAAGTATTTATCTGAACCATGCACAAGAGGTATCCCTTGAACAACTGCATGTCTATCCGTGATTTCCAGAGCCATTCTTGTTAGGATCGCTTGAAGATTTGTACCAACAGCTAAAATGATCTGCAAGAGTTGTAAGAATGAGAGTTTCCAATTCCCTGGCACAGTAGAAGATAGTCCAAATATAATTGTCTTACAACTATAGGCAGGATTGACGCCCAAAACATTGTTTCCCAACCTATAAAGGGCAAAGGGACAACTTTTTCAGTACACTAAACCAATTGTTTCGGTTAAAGCGAATGCAAATGCAAAGCTTGGCTCACCGTTAACATTCAGCAGTAAGAAAATCACAAATGATGCCCACAGAAGTGGACTGCGCAGAGAAAAAACTTGGTCAGAAATGTGGACCTAAACACATTAGCATTGTGACCTAAAAGCGTTTTGCGTTATGTACCTTATTCCAACGACCACCTTGAAATCGTCTTCCAATGATCTCTTGATATATTTCTGGAAGTCGAACTTTCTTCCCGGAGCTAAATGGGCCTGAAGGAGACTCGCTCACCCGTAAACATCACCGAAACATACTAAGTAGAAGGAAAATACAACAGAGGACTTAGTTTTGCCTTACAGCGATGAAGCCATGGCGCAGAGTCAGGTAGTCGGTTCTCCCGACAGATCGAAAGAACTGCTGTAGGAAGCACCCCTGTTGATAAGATGATGGAGAGAACATATATGAATTTTTCACCAACAACTTAATGCCACGAGGGATTTTGCTAAAGAAGAAGGAAATGCTTCACACAGCATAAAAGAAGAAGGGGATTTTTGTCCAGAAACTGGAATGTTGTCTGACGAAGGACGTCTCATGAGTGAGCCTGAATCTTGATGGATCTATTCATAGAGAAGAGCCAATTGAGTGACCAATATATAAAACAAATTTTGTGTTTTTTGAAGTTAAGAAGAACTCTTTCCTACCGACTGAAAACTCGTAATCATGAGAAAATGTCTCCTGTTCCCACTTTTTCCAGCCACGGATCTGCAGTTACAGAAAATGATGAATATAGCTAGTAAAGGAGGGTTTTGGGAAAAGGAAGACAGGCTTGTCGTACCTTCAGTCTCCCAAGCATCATGGTGATGAAACTGTAGAGAATGTGAAAGACAGCCATGAAGAACAATAGGATGTGCAGCTGGTGCAAACCCGTAACAGATATGAGTGGTTCATGACCCTGCGGTAAACGGAGAAAAAGAGAGGGTATGATAACGAAAGAGATCATATCGCAAAGCTTTATTAAAAGGGGAGGTAAAGATGACCTCGTCGCAGCGGGAAGAGGTAGTGGCAGCAGCTAGATGCCTGCGGTGGGTCTCGTCTTGGTCATGAATAGGAGAAGGAGCTGGGCAAGGTAACATAGATGCTGCAGCCTTTTCGGGGATACAAATTTTGAGAATGTACTGCTCTCCAAAGGTGAGTAACAAGGAAATGAATCCTAGAATCATCAGCTCTGCGTCCATTTTATACTTGTTAATTTTCTTAACCAAAGGACAAGAGTAGGAAAACACAAGTCTCTGATCTTACCGGCCTTTATTTTTTCCAAGGCTTCAAGCAGAGAGTTCTTATGCTTCTCCCACAACCACTGAGAACCAAAAAGAAAAAGGAAACAAAGGTTTAGATGAGAACACATACGGACGGGAAGGAAGAAAAAAATGGGGTTGCGGGGGGATTGGAGTCAAACCGTGGCAACTCTGTGAAGAGCTTTCTCGAGGAGAACAGAGACAAGGATGAAGAAGGTACAAACGAGGGCAACGGCCCAAGTGGGAGTCTGGGAGAGCTCTTTCTCTTTGGCGCCGCCTGCAGAGGAAGCTCGAGCGAAGCTGGGAAGCAGCAGAGAGCAGAAGAGCAAAGTGGTCCAATACCAAAAGCATCTTGTGGCCATGGTAGCCAGAAGAAGAAGACCCCCTTGTCCTTGTTTACGTAAAACCAATGAAGACGGCAAAGAGACTTAGAAAAAAAAAACATAAAACAAATAAATGCGTTGTTGACTCGAACGTCTGCTTACCGTGATATGTTTTTTATATGAAAGAAATAAATTATGAGACAGATGATATGTCTCTATTCAAAACTCAACCCTTACAGAGAAGGATATCAACACAAATGACAATTTGGTTGCCTATGAGAAAGAAAGGTAGTAGAAGAGAATTTTCCAACACACTCATCATCAATTATGAATTACCCTTATTGACTAATTGGTTATGCTTTTTATGATATCTTTCAGCTTTTAGTTAAATATATGCCAACTTGCGACTTTATACTGTAGAATATCATCTTACTCTTGGCCATTCCTCCACTACCGACCACCCTTCTTTTTCTTTGTTTTTATTCATTCATTTCCGTTTTTTTACCTAAATGTTCTTGATCACAGTTCACATCCTCTTTCTCGGCAAGCCTGGGATAACGAATATGATTACAAAACAAAGTTTATACTCAACTCTTTTTAGTCTCATGTAGACTAATATCACATCAAAATCTTCATTCTTTATTATTTTACCATATATCTCTTCGTTGATCATCGTTAGTGGGTGGACCCTGCTGTGACGTTGTTGCGGTGTTTAAAAATGATTTGGAAACTAATGGGCGAAGCCCATTTATAGGCCTCACAATGCCTACTTCATACGTACCTACATGGGTTCTTATAGGCCTCACAATGCCTACTTCATACGTACCTACATGGGTTCTTATAGGCCTCACAATGCCTACTTCATACGTACCTACATGGGTTCTTATAGGCCTCACAATGCCTACTTCATACGTACCTACATGGGTTCTTATAGGCCTCACAATGCCTACTTCATACGTACCTACATGGGTTCTTATAGGCCTCACAATGCCTACTTCATACGTACCTACATGGGTTCTTATAGGCCTCACAATGCCTACTTCATACGTACCTACATGGGTTCTTATAGGCCTCACAATGCCTACTTCATACGTACCTACATGGGTTCTTATAGGCCTCACAATGCCTACTTCATACGTACCTACATGGGTTCTTATAGGCCTCACAATGCCTACTTCATACGTACCTACATGGGTTCTTATAGGCCTATCTATTTCCAAAGTAAATTGTGCCCGTTCTGTAGACACGCCATGTCCATGATCCAAGTCATGCATGATGCACCTGTCTTATCTCGGACTAGTTCTACTTCTACCACAGAAACTATTCGTACCTTTTCTTGTTTAAATAATGATTTGACTATCTTTTAGCTTAATCTAATCTTATCCTCAGCTAAAGAAAGTAATTATCTGAGACATATCTATACAAGCAGACGACGGTTTCTTCGTATTATTCTTCTTATATGATTTAATCTCATAAGCTTCTTTTAGCCTATCACTATTTGTATTGTAGATCGTTTTCCTCAAATAATATAATATTACACTGTTTTTCATGTGTATGTTGTTAGCCGAGTTGACATTTTTATATATTGTTGATTTATGTAATAAGAAAATGTGAAAGAGAATGATGAGTATTGAGTACTTTGGATAGGCGACATGGCATCGCAATCGCAGCCGTCGCTGCAGCTTGGGCATCAAATGGGAAGGATGTTATTTCATATATTATGTTAGATATTATAAACAAAGATTAATATGATTAAAAGGTCAAAAGTGGCCATTTCGGGAAAATGTTAGTTTGTGACAGCTTGGTTTGTAAGGTGTAACCCTTTTGTTGAAATTTCAAATGGAGGCTTTTTCGGGCTGGCTGATAACATCGCAAAGGAAAAAAGTCGAAAGAAAGACATGAAATTTGTTTTTTTTTATTTATGTATATATGCGGAGCAACTAGACCATGACTAGTCTTGCATTGATTCTGTCAACATTAACCTGAGAGGATCCCAAAAGCCTCTCGTCCCTTTGAAGCTTCAAATTTTGATACTCCATGTAATTCACATGTAATGTGCACCACCTGAACGCAACCTTACCCAGGAGCCAACTTGTCCTTGTAATNTTTTTTTTTTTTTTTTTTTTTTTTTGTATGCCTTCTCCGCCGGTTGAAAAGTTGGACTCTTCTTCTTCATGTACCCCACTCCTCTACGTATATAATATATAACTCTCTCCATCTCCACCATTCTACACAGACAGCCAGAAGTATCATCTCTATCTTACATTTGGCTGTTTTTCTTCTTCTGCAAGAAACCCAGAAAAGAAAAAAAAGACATTTAGGGATGGGTTTCTTAGAGTTATTGGAGGTGGCGTCAATGCCAATCGTCCAAGTTCTCTTAATCAGCGTCCTTGGGGCTTTCCTGGCAACCGATTACTGCTCTCTTCTATCGGCTGATACCCGAAGATCCGTGAACAAGGTACAAACAACCTCCATCTCCGCTCTTTTTATGACCATTCAATTTTTATTTATTTATAAGTATTTGAACTTCATTAGAAAATGAGAGGGTTTGTACATGTTTAAGAGTTAAAAAACTACTAGGCTGTCCCTTGCCAAAAAAATAAAAACAAGGGAGGGTCTATTACATGGGGAAAACACAACTCTATTTCAGATTACTCATACTTGAGTTGAGCCAAACTTGCATCAGATTACGCAAACAAACAGGCACTAATAATAAATGGAACAAATCCTTTGCAGCTCGTCTTCGTGGTCTTCACCCCCTGCATCATGTTTGCCAATCTTGCCGAGACTGTCACATTGCAGGACATTATTTCATGGTACACACCACCCTGAATCATGAGAAACCTAATATGGATTTGATTTGATTTAAAAACAAATCAATTTTTGTCAGGTGGTTCATGCCCATAAATGTTGGAATCACGTTTCTGGTAGGAGGTATCCTTGGATGGTTGGTTGTCAAACTACTGAACCCCAAACCTCAACTTCATGGTCTCATAATAGCTACATGTGCCTCAGGTAACATTAATTAATGCCTCAAAATTTATATCAAGGAGATTCATGGAAGCTAAGATGACTGAATGATATATGATGTAGGCAATATGGGAAACCTTATGCTTATTCTGGTCCCTGCCATCTGTGATGAGGAAGGCAGTCCTTTTGGGAATCGAAGTGTCTGCAGATCTATTGGACTATCCTACGCATCTTTCTCTATGGCCGTAAGTCAAACAAAACATATACATCATCTTCACTGCTTCTAATTATTCAACTAATTGTGATTTTTTCTTGTTAAACGCAGCTTGGGGGTTTCTACATTTGGACCTACAGTTACCAACTGGTGAGAAGCTCTGCTACACAGTTCAAAGCTCTTGCAGCCGCCGGCTTGGTCAAGTCTCCCAATAAGGACATCGACTCCGATCCCCGCACTCTTCTTCTGAAGCCGCAACAAAACCAAGACCTTGAAATCCAAGCCAAACAAACGGTGTCTACTAGCACGTACATCAAGGACTTACTCCATCAGATTCTTGAGGAACTCTTCGCGCCACCCACTATTGGTGCCGTAAGTAAAACAAAAGAGACATGATTTCATTTCTCCAATCAATAATGAACTACTACTAGTATATCCAATATTCGGAATTCTCATGCGTGTTGCTCTGCCCCATTCAGATTCTTGGTTTCGTCTTTGGAGCAACCAATTGGCTGAGGAATCTTATCATCGGGGAGAATGCCCCGTTGCGAGTCATCCAAGATTCAGTGAAACTACTTGGGTATGAACATGGGAGCACGTTTTTAGATATAAGAAGATGACCGACTTAGGACTAATAGATAGTTGATTTGGCTTTTGGCAGGGACGGAACAATTCCTTGCATCACACTCATATTGGGGGGCAACCTGATTCAGGGTCTGCGTTCCTCAGCCGTGAAAACTTCAGTGATTGTAGGAGTGATCTGTGTGCGGTATATCATCCTTCCCGTGGTAGGGGTCGGGGTGGTTCAGTTAGCATGGCATTTAGGCTATCTTCCTCCAGACCCTCTCTTCCGATACGTTCTCATGCTTCAGTTCACACTGCCGCCTGCCATGAATATCAGTAATTTTCTCGACATTCCTTCCCACTCTCATTCTCATTGTTGCCTAGCTAATATACAGATAGAGGGATAATCATTGGTGGATTGCAGGTACAATGGCGCAGCTGTTCGACGTGGCTCAAGATGAATGCTCGGTCATCTTTTTGTGGACCTACCTGGTTGCATCCTTAGCCCTCACCGTGTGGTCAACTATATTCCTCACCATCCTCTCCTGAATCGGATATGAAAAGCAAATGGATGGAGTTTCTTGGTTGTTATTGGTGTATAAACTCTGTTTGATTTTGTTAATAATACTTTTCGAGTACTAGCTAGGATTCATTCATGTTGCCGATTAAAACAGAAGAAGAAGACTCGAGAAGTATCCGAAGGTTTGTCTCTATTCTTTTTGGGCGTTTTCTAGAACTGAGAGGGCCCATATATATTTTGAGAGAGAGAGAGAGGGCCCAAATAGGAGAGGCGTATTGAAGTTGGGCACAGAAATAAATAAAGAAACGTGCGCCGGCTGCATCCTCCACGTGGCGTCGCTGCTACTGGTTCACACCTCTTCAATCATTTGAGAAGAAACTTCTACATTTCGTCACACTTGTCATCCCCTCCTTTTCTATCCTATTTTATGGTTCGGTACTTGTGTTTATATTATGAAAAATATATATTCTCCAATTCGACAGCTCACATAAGGAAACCATTAAAAGAAATTGGTCACGCCAAAGTAACATGTGTCGCTTGATCGTCTAGGATCACATGGTTAGTGTAAGTCAAAAATATCAGAAAGTTGTCGTTTTTCTCAGATTAATTTAAGTAAGAGAAGAAGACTCCTGAGATGTGGTAAAAAAAGAGGTAAGAATATCATATAGTCGAGCGAGAATTTTTATTTTAATTTAATTTATAAAAGGGAAAAAAACCATATCTTTTATCATTTGGTTGATCACGAAGAAAATCTCGAAACGACCATAGCCCCAAAAGAAAAGGCAAAACAACAAAGCATCAGGTAAGAGATCTTACCTGGCCGCCATTGACGAGAGTGTTGCTTGTCTCTCGCTTCTTGTTCAGTGATCATCTGTCTTGTAGTCTCAATTTCAGTGGCATTCGTCTCGGGCATGGGGTCCGATCAGGAAGCCGGATCGTCATCCCAGTCGCTGCCTTCTATGCCCACGGAAGACACTCCTCTTTTGGGGCCGAGAACATTGTCGTCGCAGCCAAAGACCTTCGCGAATGTCTTCATCGCCATCGTGGGCGCCGGCGTGCTCGGCCTTCCCTACACCTTCAAGAAGACCGGATGGCTTCTGGGCCTCCTGACGCTCTTCTTCGTGGCCTCCCTCACCTTCTTCTGTATGATGCTGCTGGTCCACACCCGCCGCAAACTCGAGTCTCTCTCCGGCTTCTCCAGCATCACTTCTTTCGGAGATCTTGGCGAATCCGTGTGCGGACCCGCCGGGCGTCTCGTCGTGGATGTCATGCTTGTCCTCTCGCAGGCGGGCTTCTGCGTCAGCTACCTCATCTTCGTGGCCACCACGATGGCCAATCTCCTCAGCCGCGGCACGGAGCATATCCTAGGCCTGGATCCTAGCTCCATTTACATGTGGGGATGTTTCCCCTTTCAGCTCGGTCTCAACTCCATCCCCACGCTCACCCACCTCGCCCCTTTGAGTATCTTCGCCGACATCGTCGACGTTGCGGCCACCATGGTGGTTATGGTTCAGGATGTCTTCATCTTCCTGGAACGAAGACCTCCCTTGAGAGTCTTCGGGGGCTTCTCTGTTTTCTTCTACGGACTGGGAGTCGCTGTGTACGCTTTCGAAGGCATCGGAATGGTAAACACAACCGATTCCTCCTCTGTTATTGGCTTCATTTTTATCTTGTATGTCCCGTTTGACCCTGGTTCTATGTGGAACAGGTACTGCCCCTGGAACTAGAGGCTAAATACAAAGACAAATTTGGTCGAGCTCTGGGGCTAGCCATGGGCTTAATCTCGATCATGTACGGTGCGTTCGGCCTTCTAGGCTACATGGCTTACGGCGATGACACGAGAGACATCATCACCACGAACCTGGGGACAGGCTTGGTGAGCACTCTCGTGCAGCTGGGCCTAGCAATCAACCTCTTTTTCACATTTCCCCTCATGATGCACCCTGTCTATGAGGTCATAGAACGCCGCCTCTGCAACTCTTGCTACTCCGTCTGGGTGCGCTGGGCCACTGTGCTCGTCGTCACCCTCGTCGCCCTGCTCGTCCCTAATTTTGCAGACTTCTTATCTCTGGTCGGGAGCAGCGTCTGCGTCGTCCTGGGCTTCGTCTTGCCATCGCTCTTCCACTTGCAGGCTTTCAAAAACGAGTTGAGCATTGCAAGGGTGGTCGTAGACGTTCTTGTTTTCTTCATCGGTGTTGGTATAGCCGTCACCGGGACCTGGACGGCCGTACACGAGATCCTGACATCCAAGGCCTGATCTTCCCTTCATCTATTGTTTATTCTTCTTGTCCGTAGAAAACGGGAAACATTTGTTCCCTCCACCCGCATTATTGTTATTGTTATTCTGTTACTCTCCCCTCTTGTTTCCTTGAGAATCTTATTACTACTATTTGTATGAAAGACCCTTGAAGATCAATAAAAAAAGAAAGCTTAGAATCAAGTGGTGATCATTTGGTTTTGGTTTCATCATATGAAATAGGCAAAGCGGACCAGATGGCCACAACTGTGAGATGTGGAAGAAGCAGGAATATCCGACCACACTCACATTTTCTCTTCTTGATTTCATTAGACTCTCTCCAATCACACTGACACTCTAGGTACTTGACATGAGACCAATTGCGGCTCTCCTCAGCTCCATCATCAAAACAAGAAAAAAAAAAAAAAAGGAAGACTAAACCACAATTACAGAAGCAGCCACATCATTTGGACTTTGGCCGCCCCCTCTTTCTGGTCACCTGAATTCCTTCTTTTGCTCCTCCTGCACCTATTGATTCAACCGGTCTATCGGAACTTAACTCCACGCCAAGGCCATTGAAATGCACCGTATTGGAGGTGGCGTTCTCTGTATCCGGCCTGTCTCTTGAGCCAGTGGGCAGCTCGTTTCTGTGTTCACAACTCGAAGAAGAGTTGGAGATGATGATGCCCTGACTGTCTTCCCCTAGCTGCAAATTGGAGGGCAATTCTTGATCCTTTGAGTACATCACCACTTGAGCAGCAGGAAGATGCTTCTTAATCGCGAGAGATGCGTCGTCTTGGAGAAATGCCTGGTTGGGAAAGGAGGAAATCAAATCGAGAGCGCTCTTAGCCGCAGCAACGGCTTTAGCGGCTGCAGCAGCTTTGGCATCAGCAGTAGCTCTGGCGGCCTTGGCAGCCATAGCAGAAGACGCAGCAGCAATTCTTGAAGCGTCTGCAATCTCCTGAGGTGTGAGATCTGGGTTACTCAAATGCGTAGCTAGAAGATTGTTAAGGTAGTAATCAACGCTGGTGGAGGGATGAGGAACTCCGTTATCAGCGTCGAGCTGCTCTCTTGTCAGAGGCTTACGGGGTGGTGGCAGAAGCACACTGGCATTGACGGCTTCCATAGTTACACAAAAGGCAAAAGAAATGGCTCTCTCAACCTACAACAATTAGCACCTTACTTATCAATCAGATCTTATCCCGACCATCCCTCTCCATGTTTCAGACACAATTTCATCAATAAACATGTATCTTGTTAGAAATGCTGATAAGACAAGGAAAAGTCTAAAAACACGAGACTCGAGCGACAGAGAAGCCAGCACGAGGACAACAACACATTAGCAATAAGATGCATTTCTAGAAATCAATGGAGTAAGTTTACCTTGAAGAATGCGCCTGCGCCAAAATTAGGGTTTTCACGGTCGAAACTCTGGAATATCAAAGGGACGTTTTTATGCTTGTGTGTTTTACCAAATATATAGGAGTACACACATTAAACAGTTTTAAGGACGACGAAGACGATAAAAACTCGCAACGTCTTTTTCCGATGGGGAGACGCACAATTTTGTTGCCCCCTCCCGTCTCCCACACAAAATTCCAGTCTCCCGCTCGGATTTCCTGCCGTCCGCTTTTTTAAGGTCCAAAGTGCGTGTCGTCCCATTTTATTTCAATCTATTTATATAGTCATATTACGGAGATATGTATGGGCCTCTCATTAGTATCTTGGGCCGTTCTAATGGGCCCAAGATCCGAAATGAATATATATATCTAGGGCTGGCTCTATGTTTCCTCTCTTGACTTTCTCCCCTGTATCGGACGGACGGACGGACGACGACGACGAACCCATCGGAGGTTGTTGAGAGAAGACCCTGTTGGCGTAGATAATAGAACTCGTCATGTACGGATCTAGAGGGTATGTATTCTTTACATTCGACCATTTTGACCGCCGATTCAAAAACTGATTTGGAATTGATATATCTTTGTTAATTATTGAGAATCTTGAGGTCGATTTCGAATATAGAGGGTTGCTGAAGAGGATACGGTGTGGGGTTTGTGTGTAAAGATAGTGGGAAATTGAAGTATGCATTTGTTATAATCTGGAATCGTCAATGTGGTTATATATATATATATATATATTGGTAATATATAGAAAGATAAAGGAAGGAGGGGAACATGATTGATTAGGGAGTAGGGCGTTAGGGATAAGAGAAATGAAAGAGGGAAAGAGTGAGTTGTCAATTAACAGTGGTTGAGTTTGAGTGTGGGGGGTTTGATAATTGAAGGGCCATGTTGGGGAGCGGGGGTTACGAGTACGAGTACGAGGTGGGATCAAAGAGACAGAGAATGATGCAGTCAAATCCCTACTTGGCTGTTGCCACCGCTTCTACCGCCTTTCCTCCTTATGCCTTTGCTGCCGCCTTCCCCGTCGTTCGCCTCCGTGGTCTTCCCTTCAACTGCGCCGACCTTGACATCCTCAAGTTCTTTGCCGGCCTCGACATTGTCGACGTCTTGCTCGTCACCAAAAACGCCAAGTTCTCCGGCGAGGCCTTTGTCGTCTTTGCCGGACCCATGCAAGTCGAGGTTGCTCTGCAGAGGGACCGCCAGAATATGGGCAGGAGGTACGTCGAAGTCTTCCGCTGCTACAAGAAGGATTACTACAACGCCGTTGCTGCTGAGGAAGGAGCCTACGACAACGACCTCCGCCTCACCCCTCCTCCCGCCGGGCCTTCTAGATCCAAGAGGTTTTCCGAGAAAGACAAGCTCGAGTACACTGAGGTTTTGAAGATGCGAGGCCTCCCCTACTCTGTCAATAAGCCTCAAATCATTGACTTCTTCACCGGCTACAAGCTTATTCAAGGAAGGGTACATGTTGTGTGTCGACCTGATGGCAAAGCCACGGGAGAGGCCTTTGTCGAGTTTGAGACTGCAGATGAGGCAAGGAGGGCTATGTCTAAGGACAAAATGTCCATCGGGTCTAGGTATGTTGAGTTGTTTCCAACTACTCGTGAAGAGGCTCGACGGGCTGAGTCGAGGTCTAGGCAATGATGACTCTCTCCCCCTTCACTATGTATCATTATATATATATATATGTGTCCTGTGGACTAATTTTGTTAGTTTAAACCCTCTGTGTTCATCTGGAATAATAGGCACCTTGAGTTCTAAATCGGTTTCCAGTTACCTTTTTCGTCTGTCTTTACTCTTTAGAATCTCTTAAAAACTTTAGTGGTATTTTTTTGTTTGGGGGTTATAATCACCATTTTACTTCTCATCAGCTTGAATGTATCTGGGCGAGAGGTGTAAAGAGCAAATAAGAATGGGGAATATTGGAGTAAAACGGATGATAAAAGTGCCAGCCATCTCAGTATCTCATCATCATATATATTTATCTATCAAATTGGTCCCCAATACAATAAACCTATTGCGTCCCGAAGTTATTTTGTTGAGGCCCAGTGCATGTTTATTATATCCAATAGGATCTCATCTTGAAAACCCAATTTGATTTAGTCGGCGGCATAAGCCATTCTTAGACTGAAATCAATCATCAGTGATACGTCCATGACTCATGAAGAACAATAATAAAAGCGTAAAGGAAAGGAAACAAAGGCAAGCTATGGGTTCAAGATCTGGGCCTGTGCAGACGAGGCCGGTTGCAGAAGATACGGCCATTGGCCCTCACGAGTGCCGCGACAGCCACACTGATGCCCGCCCACACCATCGAGAAAAACAAGTGCCTATAATCACTCCCAGCTGCGCCCAAACACACCGCTTTGTTAACCTCAAATGGCCTTATTATTATTATATTCCTAGCTACCCCAAATTCAGAGATCAGGCGTACCTCGTTTCACAGACATTGTTGCAAACCATAAACTGAGCAAAACCACAGCCATTGCCACTTGAAAGTTCTGAGGAATCACAGAAGTATTTTGATAATTTGAATCAAAGTATAATAGTAAAATTATCCTTAGTTGTAATATTTTAGCTAATGTTTGCTTACGGCTACAGCCTCAAGACCTCCCTTTGGAGGCACAGGAGCCATGTCTCGGTTCACAGCAACTATATAGTGTCCTTGCACAAGATCAATCGCATCCTTTGTACCCAACCAAGATTATCAACAGGCAGTAAGTACAGATCTGAGTTACCAAGTGTACAACCCCTAGTTAGAGGGCTACCAACCTGCTTAGCTCCATCCGCAAAGTTGTTCAGGTAGTAGCGTGCGAGGGCATTCCAGCCATCTTTAAGGATCCCTTGAACTGTCCTTTGACCATACCTAGAATTAAACAAGTTAGAGCGTGTTTAAAACTAACGGAAGATTAGATGGCATGTGGAATCAGTATGCAAACACGATCTTCTCTTCGGTAGATACTTGTGTCCTACCTGACGAAATCTCCTTTAAGTGCAGGAGTGCCCGAGTACTGAATGCTAATGTCATCACCGTGATTAGCCCATACTGAAGGCAACACAAGCACCATATGTGAGGTTGGAATTCCATCTCTAAGAAATCTTATTCACTATAAGAATAAGCTACTAACATATTTTATAGCACTCGTCAAAATTTAGATGCGAGCTTATAGCTTCTTCGGCGCCAAAAACACCAATCCTTTTGAGTTGAAGTTCCAGCATCTTGCGACCTATCATGCTCTGCATTTAGCAGGAAGTATACCCTAGGATGAGCTAAGAAGCAAAGAGACGACGGATTTCTACGAGTAACATCATATTGTTTTATACTAGCCTGCGTGACATTTGTACGGTCTAAGCAATCTATGCAGTTTGTGCGCACAATACCATGCTGCTCCTTCATTTTCTCACCCTTTTCATTCACCAAAAAGTACCTGTGTAATTCAACATAAGTTACATAATTTGTAACTGCAAAAATAGCTGCGAGGAGATATATTAGTACCCGTTTTTCTCAAGAAAATCCTCGATCTGCTCATACAGTATTGCTAAGCGCTCAAAGTGAATGTGCCCACAGATGCGATGAAAATCAAAGTGCAGGTATCTACAGTATCCAAGTGCATATATCCTTTAGTGAGTTTGATAATAATAATAATACGGTGAAACATATAGTAGCAAGGATATTTTCTATTAGAGGAACTGATAAGCTACCTTACATCATCATCAGTGATGTGCTGCATAGCTCCTGCAAACCGTTCGCTTAAGCGCCCCTCACCTCCAAGCTGATTACAGAAGAAGCGATTGAGGGATAATAATCTCAAGTAAATCTGTGCATTGCACTTCTATTTACACAATTCAATGAGTCACGAACAGGAAGCAAGTTGGAACTACTGTATCGCATCCAAAACTATTCAAAAGGATATGCACCTTATTGACAAGATCAACCGCCAAAACTGATCCATATTTTTTCCTTAGGTCCAGAAAGTGACGCTCAGCTATCCTCGCCTGCAAGAGGAGGTTACCTAAGACTAAGAGTGGTAAGAGTAGTATTACACTAAATAGCGAACTGGAGATCATACTCACAGCTTCTTCAGGTTGGACAATCTCAAACTTGGGCTTGTAGGTCAGATCTACAATTTGCTCCCACATAAAAGGCATGGATCCTCTAACCTGCAAAAGAACGTAAAAGGAGGTAAGTCGATAGGAGAACTAAACCATGGTAATTCACAAACATACAGCACGTATTTGAATGGGTGAATCCATGACATGACCAAAAATTTGTAGGTAAGGGAATTACAGTCTGCAAACATGTAAAAATATCACCTGAACATATGATGATGTGTATCCGTTAATGTGAACAATCTGCTCAGTCTCCACAAAATTAGCAACATAACCATCAGGGTCAGCTCCTCTTCGCCACATGCGTGTACCTTGCAAATGTTCAGAATAAGAGGCAAGAAACAATCACGACGTATAAGTTTATCATCTGAATGCACAACTGATATCAAAATAATAATAAGGTCCCGAGCACCTTGCTTCCTACTCTATAAAAATCAATAGCGAGGTTCTAGTAGTCAACGATTAAAAAAGAATCTAGAGAGAGATGAATACCATTTCTTCTAGTGCACCTCCTAGCAATCAGAGTAATGTCAACGATATCTCTTCCAATGGCTGTTTGAAAACTGTGGAAACGTGATTAGAGGTTAAGGAAATGTCTAAAGTCATGATCCAGGAAAAAGATTCGACTCATGACCTTGCAGAGGACTGAGATAGAAGAAAATGGGGTGAAAATAACTGATAGAAAAGAAAGAAAAAAAGGATATTCCCTTGAATTACTGGAAGCAAGAACTGATCAAGCTACAAAATTAAAGAAAAAATGTGATATATATTTGCAAGTGCAAGTAGGGTAAATAGAGGAGTGAATTCAAATGCAAGTCGAGAAGAGTTCACTAAACCTTATTATCGATAAGCAATTCTAACATATAATTGTTCCAAAGAAATCTAGGCTCAGCCTGCCATAAAGAAGCACAAAAGTTAATTTTCGGTCCATCCACAATCAAGCAACAAGGAAAGACTATGATGTATGAATAAGTGATTTACAGAAAAGTTCGTATTGACACCTGTCTCCACATAGGAAGCGACTTAGACTCATCACCCAATTCATGCAAGCGCTGTGCACTGAGACAACAAGAACAAATATCATCTCAGTGTAGCTTGGGCAGACCGTAGCACAAAAAGAAGAGGAGAAATGAGTAACCTGAGAGTCAAGTTAGTTTCATATGAGAAGTAGAGACCGCTTGTCCTCTCTGCGATACTTAGCAGCCTAGAGAAGTCAGTCTCCATCTTTTTCTGCGGAAAGCAGTACAAATGATTTTAATTGAGAGTTGAGCTCCATTGTTGCTTGGTGCTCATATCTATATATACAAAAGAGGCAAATGGAAGAGGGTGTAGATCACCTGTTCTTCAGGCGAGTTTTTAAGTGAATGATCACAAGGCAGAACCTTAAGCGAATTAATTCTGAATATAGGATGGCCCAGAAAGGAGCCAACAGATTCACTCTCTGTCACGACTACCAAGTATGATCCTGAAAATTAACAAAAACAGAAGAAAAGAAGGAATAATACAAATATTTTGGGTGTTGGTTTCATGTCGAATGAAGATGAAGACATTCTCATAAGACCATGACAACAAACCTGCGAGGAGCTTTAGCATCCCAACGACACCGAAAATGGAACGAATCTTAGGGACACGCAAAGAGTTGCATTCTGCGACTTGATCTGGAAACAGGAAAGCAGCAAGAGTGAGAGAGCAAAACATAATTTGCAGAAGAGAAAAAAGCTAATGCAACAGAAAAACCCAAACCAATAAGCTTCATGGAGCCGTCAAGACGACTAATGTCCAAGCATGAAGCGGCTGAACCATCGGTCGGCTCGATAACGTACTGATCAGGGAATTCCCATAGACGCAAGCCAGAGTGTAGTCTGTGCCTAGGAGCCCCTACAGTCTCCATCGCCAAGAGAGGAAGAATCAATCAAACCACCTTCGTGGTTCACGGTAATGATAGACGATGATGATCTATCTGAACTGACTGTAACAGAGAAATCTGGGAAAACGAATTTCGCCGAAGGTTGAGGCAGTGTAACTGTGACTCGTTCAAATTCATTCCGTCGAACGCGCATTTGATCCCATGATCTAAACTAGTTTACCAATCACCAAGTCCACATCTATGTATATATAGTTTTCAGTTAATTTGCATTATTGATTTTATCATTGATCAGTAAATTAACTCTATCGATTTTAATGCTCCAAGTCAATTCAGTGGCCTCCTTTCTTTACAAAGAAAACAATAAACAAAAAACATATGAGCAAAGTGTTGTTTTCTTGACTTTTAACGTTCACTAAACAAAACACAAATCATGTGTATTGTCTTGGCCCAAAAAGAATGTGGTGTAGCTCTCGTCTCCAGTGTCCACTCCCCACCCAACTAGGAAAACGAGAATCTTGAGAAGAGGGATAGACCTGAACCTTCACTTGCCGCACCTGGACTCGCCTCAGTTGTTGTTGTTGTTGAGCTATGGTACGCTTGCTGACACTTCTGGATCTGCCATTTCCATCACACGCATGATTAGCTTTTTTTATTTTATTTTTAACAACCAAACATTAAACAATCAGCAAGGTCCAAGCCTTAGATCTAACCTCCTCTGGACTGAACTGAAGCAACATTCCCACTACTGGTAGTAAAGCCTCCACTTCACCTGCAACCATCACATGTTATATTTCCTTTCACCATCAACTTTATAGATCCATCCTTCCATTTCCACAGTTTATTTTTTTTACCTGTTTCTAACAACTTCAAAATAACATTTTTTAGGTATGTCATATCTACACCTTCTCTCTTCTGCTTTCTTTCCATCTCCCTCAGCTCCGTTTTTAGCATGGCTTCCTGTAGTCCCCAAAGTTTGAAACACGACCACAAAAAGAACCTATTTATTCTCCAAACTCTCGTGTAATCACATACCTGTTGACTGTGAAGCCGGTTTTCGCGCTCAAGCTCCTCGATTTCCTCCTGATTCAGAATGAACAGTTCGTTAATAAGAGAAACATGGGCAGCAAATGATTAAAAAATAGACGCAACCAATTCTAATAATACCTGTAGAGCTAAAATATGCCGCTGTGTCTGTGCTAACTCTTCTTCTCTCTGAGCTTGTTGCCTTGCCAATATCTGAAATTTGAATATCATGTGATAATGATTAGCTCTCAATCACTACTTTTGAATGAATATTATATTCTGAAGATCAGTCCTTGCTTAGTCAAGTAGACAGTTAACGTTACAAACTCCTACCAGAATCTGGTGTTCTGCTGCAGAAGTGCTAGATAAATCCTGCTGTTGTGACTCTGAAACACCGTTTCAGGAAAATAACAAGTTAGTTGATGACAGGCATACCTCTATACCTTTTATATCCTCTTAAAAATAAAAATAGTAACACAAATAATCTCATACCTGTATTATTGTTCCCGTAGTGGCGAACCTGAGATGGAGATTTGTTCCACTTAGTGCCACATGAACAGTGAAACATTCA
This sequence comes from Sisymbrium altissimum, assembly GCA_900406495.1. Lineage (NCBI taxonomy): Eukaryota > Viridiplantae > Streptophyta > Magnoliopsida > Brassicales > Brassicaceae > Sisymbrium > Sisymbrium altissimum. The sequence continues at coordinate 42,107 of OVBI01000325.1, read as the reverse complement.
AGTGCAAAAAGTTTAAATTTACTAGCGAAGTAAAGAGAAGACGCAAAAAACAAGAAAAAGAAAGGAAGCACCATCAACGTACTACTGGTTTCGGTTCCATAGATTTTCGAAGGCTTTTATTCTCATCCACGAGTCTGGATATCTCTTTATCCTTCTCCTCAATGAGTCTATCTGCAAGCTCACGTACTGATTCATGCTCCTCCTGTAGGTATGTCAATTAAACAAAGAGCATCACCAGTAATTCTTATAAAGTCAGAGCACAAATCAGCAGGATAATCACCTTCAGTCGTTTATTCCGCAGTTTAGTATCTTCTAGTTCTTTTTCTAGATCTTCTGCAGAAGAGGCTTCATTTTGAGCGGTTAAAGCTTCACATCTTCCTGTAGATTACTATAACCTTTTAGAAAGAGAATTTCGATCTCCAAGAACGAACGAGGAAAATGAAATTTTGATTTCAATCAATTACGTCGCCATGTTTCTTCTAAAACTCGAAGGTCTTCTTCCCACGCTTGTTTTTCCGCCTGATTGCGAGCAACAGTGGAATCAAGCTTTAATTCAAGACTTTTGATCTGCTCACTGGCATCTTTAAGTGCTCCAGCTCTGAAAATGAATATGAAATAAATACAAACTAGCTCAGACGACCTATACATGTCTGAAAAATTCCACAAAGCAATCCCCTGAGAACATTGTTTCTCAGCTGTTTTCTCCGGAATCAAACTTAAGAAAAAAATCATTCCGAATATATACCTTTCCTCAAGTTCTTTCTCAAGGCTAGCTAACGCACCCTGAAGATCTTGCTGTGCCCTGTCCCTCTCTGCAGATACCAAATATACTTCTTTTTCAGCTTCCTGACACCACACAAAAAGAAAATTAGTTGGTAATGATAACCTGCCATCTAATTAGCTCCATCTTAATTCTTTTAGATTACTTACCTTTAGAGCTTCCTCAAGAGATTTGATCTGTTCAGAGTCGTTCGCTGCAGCCAGCTCCATGTCCTTCTTTTGCAGAAGCGCGTGAGCACGGATCTTGTAGGAAGAAAATTCACTTTGGAGACGGTTGATCTGTGAAACAGTTACAAGAAACTCAACATGGTTAAGGTGAGACAAGCTTCAGCAGAACATTCCTTAAAGCTCAAAAAGGCTCTTTGATTCCGTGATAATTCATGTAATGTGATTGAAAATAGATGACTAAAACATCCGTACTTACCCAAGCAAGCTAATATATCTTTCAAAAGAACCAAAAGAAAACTATGTACCTCTTCTCTTGCGCCTTTGAGTTCAGCATCTTTAGTGCTTAGCATCTGGGTCTGCATGGACATTTCAGATCCCAGCTGACCTGACCATTTATACGAATGAAATGTGTAATTTTCATTGAAAAGGTAAAACATAACTAGACTAAGGTTTATTTGTTTCATGAACTCCGTAAATTACTTCTCATTTTTGCCACTTCGATTTCGGCACGTAAGTAGTTGCTTTCAGCGATTTCGAGTTTAGATTTTAGGGCATCACATGAAGCTTCCCAGCTCTCCTTTTCCTTTTCCTGGAGGAACAAAAACTTTCATGGCTTCCAAGATTTACAGCAGAAGAAAATATTATAAGTTATATGGCCAAAGAACTGAAGCTCTAACTATGCTGTTTGATGGCTAATGGCTTACGCCATAAATCATGTTTACCGATATTTAGACGCACTCCTATGTTCATTCCCTGGTTAAATCATAACTAGTAAATATGCTAAATTAAAGATGGAACTCATTTGAAGATTAGTACGTGAAACAAGTTCTTAGAATATCAGAATGAACAACAATAACGAAGGACAAACGACAGGAGAAAGATATAGCGTCCGAGAGTCCTGGGAATCCATATTTTAAACATTCCACTTACATTCTCCGCTTTAAGGTGTGCAAGCTCTCCTTTAAGAGTTTCTGCAGCAGCTCTTAGCCTTGCTGCCTCGCCAGTTGCAGCGGCCTCCATTTCTGCAATTTTGGATTCCTTCTCTGCAAGTTGTACCTAAAAGAGGTGTAAAATGGAAATATTTGGTGTGAAGAATTCACCACAGGTTTTCAAACTATGCTCTCTTGCTCATTGAAAACCCAAGCACAGCATCAAATAAGAGAAATAAGGCATTAAGTAACAGGACTAACCTGCAGGGTTGAAATGGTTTCGGCCACTTTGTCCCTCTCAGATAGAGCATCTATGACCTGCGCTTCCAAACTCTCCAAGTTCTGTCAAAAAAGGTGGAGAGAAGAGAAGACCTTGGATATCATTAGCTGACAATGAAAAAGGCAATTGTGTCTCATAGCATATACGACGCAACACAGTTAGGCTGATGCTAATTACCTTTTGATGTTTGGCTGACAACTCAGTAACTGCAGTTTGCTTCCTCTCTTCCACGGCTTGTAACTGATTTTTCAGGTCCTCCAGCACCTAAAAAACAAAAGCAAGTAAGCATATGAAGCCGAGTGTACAGAGCCATCCATCCCTCTCTATGTCTCTTTTGTCTCATTCTATAACTTTCTGTATTTCTATTTATTGAAGGAAAGGAAACAGATCAGACCTGGTCCTTATCAAGAAGTGACTGTTGCAATGTCTCTATCTTATTCTCTTTCGGCTGCAATGAGCCACGTAATTCCTCGATTGTATCCCTGAGCCTGTGTATGGGAAGATAAGAGAAAACCTAAGTGTGGGCAAGAAGACATTGGTTTCATACAGTTCCGTTTCAAAAGCATGAGCAGAAGAAAATTTAAAAAGGTGGTGTCTTTGCAAACTATCTACATGCTATTTACTTGTTATTGGCACTCCTTAGTTGTTGCCTCTCCGCATCCATTGCTTTCAGTGCTTCATTCGCCTGTTGCCGAGTGCGTTCCAGCTCTTGCTGCAGGGATGAGTGCTGTGAAGATGCTCGGTCAGCTGTTTCACTCACTTCCCGGAAACGAGCGTCGAGATCATCTTTTTCCTGAAGATCAGTAAGATATACCGTTAAAGGTTTAGACAGTGCGAAAAGCAGTAGATAGGTATTGGAAAGTTGCAAAAGGGGAAAGCATGAGATAATCGAGATTGACCTTTTGGATTTCTTGAATGCGCTGTTTAGCCCTTTTGTGAAGCCTGGTGAATTTGGCGTCCAGGTCGGCGTATTTCTCTTCGCGCTCTTTGATTTCCTGGTCCAGTTTCTGTTGAACTACACCAAAAGAAAAAGGATAGCCAAACTTGAGAAACATGACAGATCCTTGTTGCGTATGAGGAAACAGAAGATATGGCTGACCTTGGGACAAGTTGGTGGAGTACTCTTGGGCTTTGGCGTCTGCCTCAGAGTATGCTTCCCTAAGATGCTCTAGCGCTTGCTCAGCTGCAACTCGAGTTTGCCTTTCCACATCAACTTCTCTAGTCAAAGATGCGAGCCTTTCTTGGAGTTGGCTCACTTGGGGTGAGTCTGCTCTGTCCACTTGCACTTGCTCCATGTTCTGGTGCTCAACTTCATCCTTGAACCCCTTAAATTGGGATCTGAGAAAGTCATTCTCTAATCTCAGCTCAGCAATCATCTGCAGTAGCTGATCGTGATCCTCACTCGTGCCACCGAGCGATCCATTTTCTCTCAGATGATTCTCCTTTGACAAGTCCTTTTCTTGCACGTCAGTTTCCTCCTTGTCTTGGGACATCTGAATGGAGATATCAAGAGCTCGTAAGAGTAGAAACAAACGCCATTTGAGTGGAACCAACAGAGAAAGTGAACATTTCAATTTTGATGGTAATCGGAGAAGAAGCTTACCTTTTGCCCTGGGATGAGGGATCAGAGCACCCAAGGAAGGCGATGCTGAGATGGATGGAGAGTGAGATCGCAAGGATTCTCGGTGGATCTCGGAGGTGAAAAAGTTCAAACGACGCCGTCCAGGTCCCGTCGACCAGTGACGGAGTAAAGGAATGGTTAAAGAGTTGTGGGAAGAAGAAGGAATGGAAAATTGCATTCAGAACCCTCACGTTTACAAGTATTGCATGGATAACCTTGCAACTTTTGAAAGCGCAATGAACATATACCCAACGAGATTAACACCGTTAGTTACTTAGTTTGGTGCGATGGAGCTTAAACGATGTCGTTTATTTATAAAACAGGAATCGCTTGCTTTTCCTTCAGGGCCCATAATTGGGCTGAAACATAAGGCCCATTGACCATTATTTGTAAACATGGCCCGAGTATATGACCACGTGCGTTGACTATCGCATTCCCAAACAAGATGAATATTGATGTTGAAGATCAATGATTGACATCCAAAGCCCTCAAGTATATCAGTATGGCGGAGGGGAGAGACAGAGTCCCATCATCGGTGTCCGTCACAGTCGCCCACGAACTTCTTCTAGCCGGCCACCGCTATTTGGACGTCAGGTGCGTACGCCACCTTTCAACTTTTCATTCACCACCGACACAGAGAGAAAAACCATTTTAGACATTTCCTTAAACATCGAACATAGTTCCAGTCTTTCTTTAGGATACCAACTCTTGTTAATGTATGATAAATAGGACTCCGGAAGAGTTCGCCCAGGGACATGCCTGTGGCGCGGTCAACATTCCTTACATGAACCTAGGAGATTCAGGTCTTGTTTCTCCGTTTCTTTTTTTTTAAACTAGTTTTTGGTAACTTTTTCTTTTTCTTTACCAGTTAATTGTTGGAAGAATTTTTGTGTTCATTTGCTTGTCTGTATTACCCAGGGATGTCAAAGAACCCCAACTTCTTGGAACAAGTCTCCTCCCATTTCGGACTACCCGATAAGATCATTGTGGGTTGCCAGAGCGGGGGAAGATCTTTGAAAGCCACGACTGAGCTTCTTGACGCAGTAATTAACAGACTCTTTGAACTTTGAAGCTAAATTGTGATTTTAGTTTCTTGTTAACTATATATGGGAATATTGCAGGGTTTTACGGGAGTCACAGATATCTCCGGTGGCTATGCTGCCTGGACCCAAAATGGTCTTCCTACACAAGACTGATGACTCACCACCATCAATCTTCTTTCAAAAATAATGCATGTCTACTTAATTGTCTCTTCTTCTTTGATAAATAATACATCCGGAGAGTGTTTCCAGATGTAAGATGACCCTTCTTTATTCTCCTTTGTGTGCTTCCTCATATGACAGCTAGCAGTTGTTGTCACAACTTATATTATACACGAATGGAGTCTTGTGTTGATTGCATCGAAATGTCTACTGCACTTTATATATGGTTGAAAATCAAATAAGAAATGAAAAAAAAAAAAAAAACCAAAAAACCAAAAAATGCGATCACGTTGTTGAGCTAGCTAGATACAAAGAATGAAAATGGAGAGGATGTAAAGTTGAGACGCATGTTTTATATTATCCACATGCCAAATCCCGAAGGAAACAATGAATATAGGTAATACACTGCAAGCTGATGACATGTCTTCCTTGTTATGACGCGGCCATAGCACAACATTTTGCTTTCAAGGCTAACCGATGCAGAGGAACAGGCAAGGCAATATTTGTATATAGATCACATTTTGGGTGGTCAAATACACCGCCAGGATTACCATATCAAGAACTCACTCGTTTTAACAAAATAAAAAGATAAACAAAACAAGTGGTGAGACCTATCAACACAAACTCCTAAATATCTCAGAGAGGACTGAGATATTGACACGGCTCAATCAGCTGATTTAGTAAAGAGGATCTGAGTGAACCAGGCCAATATCAGAGGGACTCTCTCGCAGGACATAGACAAAATCTATTTTGTTTTGTAAAAGAAAGAAACAACAAGAACGGAAGAAGGTGAGAATGTTTGCAGAGGACCAAGAGGAAGGAGAAGATGAAGGGAATGAATGTGCAACTGCAATTCCGTGGAGAATTTAATGACTGCTACTACTCTCAATGCACCAAACCTGGGCCACCTAATTCTTTTATTTAATGAATCTCATCTCACTGTCTCTTTCTTTCTACCCAACCCGAAACCGAGTGAAAAGGAAGCTACAATTAAGTCCTTTTGTGTAACCATAGATATACTAGATGGATCACGCTTCTTATCACTTTTACTATTTTGTCTTGCCATGAGTAAATATCAGCAATAAAGAGACACTAATAGCCACAACAACATCTCTTATTTCCCTCTGTAACCGCCTCTCTCTAGTTTTGTCTGCTTCTGCCCTCAGCTTTGCCTAAATCATCTTATTTACTAATTCATTCAAAGTAGACAGAGGTTCACATACACTGAAAAGAATGCATTCATTTAGTCTTCTTCTATTTACATTTTTTTTTTTTTACACATTCCCAAGGCTATTCATTTATCTTTCGGCTACTTTTCGCTTCCTCTCTCAATAGCATCAACGAACGCCCTTCCTCTTCTCTCACTACATGCGAACGCGATACCATCAATCTAAGCGCATCAGCTTATATGTCTCTCTCCATACCCCTTTTTATCACACTTGCACTCTTTTGACCCAAGCCTTTATCTACATCCATTTTCTTTTGTTTCCCCCTCCTATTCATTCTCTAGTCGTAGCTCTCAGGAGTTGCTACACCCTCATATACAACTGAGCTGCAACCATAACAACTCCATTATCAATATCAGCTTTCATTAATGCGTCGCGATTGGGAGTTCATATGTCACCAACAATTATCTACTCACCTCGAGTTTTGTAGCTTCTTCAATCTGTCTCTCCACATCGCTGCATCCCAGAAAAATAAAAATATTGAGTCTGCAAAGCACACTGAACATGGATTGGCATAGGGAACAGATTCTATACCTGCATCGATGTACCGTTCCTCTTTAGACGCCAAATTCATATTCCTCACTAGTTTAAGCTCCTCCGATACAGGATCTGGTCCCTCTGGAGCGCTGAACAAGAAGAGCCACCATGTGGTTAGCAACTGCGACAAGAGTCACACACACTAGTAATCCCAGGGGATTCATCAACAAACTAAAAAAAACCTGTCAAGGATAACATTGAAAATGGGCTTTGTGCTCTGAGGCCTGCCTCCATAACCAATCCTAATAGCATCTTCCAGGACTATTGCTTTATTCACATATATTGGGGCCTGTGATACGAAAAACAAAAGCAGGTTATTGCAGTATGCAAGCGTCAAAAAAGGAGAAAGAGAAAGATGTAAGTAACAGCTCCAAGAGAAGAGAGTAAAGTGATGAAAGCGTGTAAAGGCTGGGGTAGCATACCTGGCATGCTCTTGCAACGTTGATGGCATCTGATGGCCGGGAGTCAATGCATATAACATCATCGTCCCCTGGCTGCAGGACAGATGGTAAATCTAAGGCATAAAGATTTTTGAGAAACCGTTTCAGGACTAAGAGGATGTATTAAGTTACCTTGCCGAGATATAGACTTGCATAGTAAGTGTTGAAGACTCTACTTGTAAGCTTCACCATTTTAACCTGTTAATAAAAGTAGTACAATTTGTTAGCTAAGTGGCAACCAGCTCTAACTCAACTCAAGGTTATATAATAATAATAAGAAGAAGAGGTAACAGGTATGTTGGGAACGATACTGTACTTCATGTCCAAGTTTATCGACAAGAGCAGACACAAACTGGAACTGATCGGGGCATTCCTACAAACATATAAAAAAGGGGGAAAAAACGATGTTAGGTAGCGAGTAGAATTGGAAGTGCAAAGATGAAAAGCTAAAGATTAAGAGGCAGCGGGGTAAGAGATGATGAAACCTCATTGTGGCCTTGGAGAGGTACGTCTAATAGTTTCTCGACAGCAGCATCCCCTGCAAGGGTAAGTGAAGAAAGTTAGGAGCAGAAAGAGGAGGAGAGAGGAGAGGAAAGAGGGTAATAAAGTTACAAACCAACAATAACGGGAAGCAAGTAGTCGCCATCACAGGAGATCTTGAGGAAGATAGTGGGGTGCTTGAATTGGCGGAGGAAGCCAAGTCCAATAGGGAAAACACCAACCCTGGATTCACTGGCTCGGACAGCAAATGGAGGTAGAACATGCCTAGAAGCTTGCCACATGGAATCTTGGCGGAACCCATGTCTCCGCATTTTGTAATGCATACTTGTCTCTGTTAGGACCATGACAAGCAACTCAGCGATGAAACATTGCAACAGAAAACAATGAAAGTTTGGGCCTTTTATGTTGAGGTTGGTATTATGAATTCCAGGTAAATGAAAATGAAAGCAGACGATATGGAATCAGAGAGAATTAAAAGTCGCATTGGGACCTGCAACGAGGACGGAGGCTTGGAGAAACTCGAGATCGGGATCGCCCAGGCCGGATCGGGAGGTGGAGCTTGAGCTAGAATCGCAACATATAGGTGAAACCTTGTGGGGCCGATGAGAGCGTAGCGATCTCAGATTCAACGGGACGCAACACCGTAAGGAGGAGGGAGATGGCGAATTGGAAGATGACACTGAGGCGGATATTGAACGTGACAAAGCCATGGAGTCGGACAAGAAGATTCCCAGATCGGAGGCATGAACAGAATTATAGAAGGTAACTCCGGGCATGTTGGTGGTCCTTGAGATAAAAATAATAAGGAAGGAAGAAAAAAAACAAAAAAAGTGGAGCAGAGCACAAAAGTAGAATGGGAGAGAATGATGGAGAGAAGAAGAACAAAGCACTCGTCGTGATATTTTCTTTTACATCATCATTCTAATGTCAAGGAGATAAGATGCTTTATTAATCAAACTCGTTTACTCTTTTAACTTTTGCTCAAATTATTAACTTATACAACACGTGGGTCTATCTCTTTTTTTTTTTTCCTAATTATTTTTGGTTTAAACGATGACGTGGAAAGTTAAATAATAGAGCAACAACGCCCTGCGGATAAGGAACAAAATCGGAATGTGATTGCATGGAATCTAAAACTCATTCATCATCCTTCACGTCATATGGTGTTCATGTGCCTAACTATGTAGACACTTACAGTAACAACACGCAACGAAATGTGACGGTATCTCCACATCATGAAAAAGTATAAGATGTCGATTTCGTGGTTCTATTTGTGAAGCGTTCCAAGCATGTCCATGTTATTATAGTTACAAAGTACTCACTCATGTTTTTTCTGGTTTAATTTTAGCATCAGAAGAAGTTGGCTTTTTTTGGGATGTCCAAACCAGCTCCAAAAAGAAAAAGGGCAATAGAACAAAAACGGGTAAACAGGAAACAGCGACCAAATGTTGGAGTAGTGGTCCAGTGGGTTAAATAGCGTCGCGTTCTGCAAATATCCCAAGGCCCAAAAGGTTTGACATCTTCTCTCTTCCAATTACCCACCACTACAAATTCCAGCTACCAATCCTTTCTTCTCAGGTCACCAACAGTCTGCGAGAGGTTTATAGAATTTTATTTGATAAAGAGTAGGCTACTCTAAAATTAAATAAATCTTGTGCTATATACATCTTAATATGGGAAAATAATTCTACAAGTGATTGCTATTATATTTCAGATATTTTCTTTACGAATAGATAAAGAAAGACATTCCATTCCAATTCTAAGCAGTGAATGATATATAGGAGGAAGAAAAGAGTAGACCATTCTGACGGAGTGGTTTTCTAATTCTTTGTCACTGCCAATTCCAGACTTCAACTCGACTTGACTATGACTGTGATTGATTCCAGCTGCTGCTGTCATGTAAAGCTTCATCCGTTACAATTCTTTTGAGTCTACTACGGGGAAACTCTTTCAACATCTTCATCACCTCATACGTCCTTGTCTCTCTTCCAAGGTAGAGGCAAAGGCCGAGCGGAGTTAACCCATCCTGAGAATAGTAAAAAAGGCCTCGTCAGAATCAATAGATGTTTTATTCTTTCTAAAGAAGCAGATATGAATGAGATAGGGGAAGATGAACCTTGTTCTTCACTTGAATGTCCGCTCCTTTTATCAAAAGAAGTTTGACAATGTCGCTTCTTCTGGCCAGTACTGCAACGTGCAAGGGCGTCCAGCCGTCCTGAAATCACAGTGTGCCAAAATTGTCAACTAGCTGATCACAATGGGCAATATGAGAATGTCTTAAACCATCATACCCTGTCTTGAGCGTTTATCTCAGCGTTATACAGCAGGAGAAGTTTTATTGTGGGAGCTGACGCTGTCTGCACAGCATAGTGCATCAAGGTCGCACCTTCCTAACACAAACCAAACGGATCAGATCCAGCATTATCTGAAGCAGGGGAGAGATTATTAGGTGAGCACCTACATCGTCAAGAACAAAGGGGTTTGCGGATTCCCTCAGCAGGTAGTTTGTAATAGCCTGCTTTTTACCAATTATTGCTCGGTGAAGTGCTGTCAAGCCGCCCTAGAAACCACATGCAACACTATATATATACGCCCACACATATAACAAAGTGCAAAAAAGCAACAGATAACTCCAACATACCACGTCGGTTGCATTGATATCAAGGTTGTGCTTTAGCAAGGAATCAACCAGATAAAACTCTCCCGATGCTGCCAGTGTGTGAAGAGGAAGCCATTTTTTCTGATAAAACACAATCAGGCACTCATGGAACCAAAAAAATAATCACTTTGAGGAGAGGGGGGCTTACGGAGGTGGCAACTGCAAGGTCAGGCATTCGGCTATTGAGCATGAATTTCTCTTCTTTTGAAAGCAGCTTGCGAGGGCCTGCGGGAGCCAAGTAAGCTTGGCATTCACAAAAGAAAAGGGAGGGGAGAGGATTAGGGAAACGTACCCTCGGGTTTCTTGCCAGTGGGATCGTACTTGTCGCTATTGAAGAACTTGGCCACGTGGTCGAATCCCTTGCCGTAGACAGCCCATCTGGGGTTCTTGGGAGCCACTCGCTCGCTCGGAGATGCTACAGCTGTCTCTCCATCGCTTGAGGCTCCATAAGTGCTGGGTTTATCGAGAGCCACTGGTTTGAGCTGATTCAACTTGGCTTCCTTGTAGGTGAGATAGTCGTTCAAGTCCACGCTCCTCAGCGGAATGAGCCCTTGTCTCTTCTTCTCCACCCGAACCCCGAACTCCAGCTCCTGCGCTATTTTCCGCTTGTCCTTCTTGGTGAGGTTCACCTCCGCCTGAACATCCCTCCATTCATCCGGCACCAGGTTCTCCGCCTCAATCTCGGATTCAACTGTTCTCTTGGCTCTCCCCCGCCGTTGGGTCGCGTCACGGGCAATGGGACTGGCCTCCTCCTCAAGGTAAGGGTCTTCGAAGACGCCGTCCTCGTAGACGAGACAGTCGCCGACGGTGAAATCATCGGCGCCATCCGGGAGAACCGAGGATTGGGAAGAGTATGAAAGAGAGCATAATCTTCGGGGGAAAACGAGGGACTGAAAAGAAGGAGAAAGTCGAGACGGAGAGGGAGAAGGTCGGAGAAGTGAGATGCTGTGTGGTGTGGCGAGCTGCATTCTCACTCGCCTGCCTTATCGGAATCTCTCTCTGGTTCTTCTCCTGCTTGCCGGTCGGGATGTATTGGACAACAATGGACCGATGTAAACGGGCTCCCTAATGGGCCTTATTCTAAGATGGCCCAACTTTGTCCGTTATCGGGTTAATTAGTTAATCACTTTCCAGGCAGACTGGTTGGGGAAAAGAAAAGCAAAAATAAAATAAAAACTCATCTTGCTTTGCTCTGCTCTGCTCCTCTCTGCTTGTCTCGGATCTCGGCGATCGGAGATTTCAAAAATCCGCTGCAAATATGATGGCGCGACAGAGGAATCATCGTCCTTCAACCCGGAAATCATCGTATTCAACGCTCGTCTTTGCCGTATTGATTATGTTCACCTTCGTGATTTTGTTCCTTCTCGCGCTTGGAATCCTCTCGCTGCCCAGCAACAATGTCGGTTCCTCCAAGGCCAATGATCTCACCTCCATTGTCCGGAAAAATCTTCAGAGGTACGAACCGATCCCGATTCAATGTAAGATCGGGGCGTATTATCTATCTATCTATCAATCATATTTTGAGTGGCTTTAAATTTAATCCGCAGAAGTGGAAAGGATGTTTCAGAGAACGAGCGATGGGTTGAAATAATATCTTGGGAACCAAGAGCTTCTATTTACCACAATTTTTTGGTGAGTCGGGTATCGCCTTCATACAGAAGAATACTGTTTCTTACATTCATCTTACTTGTAGATATCGATTGATTACGTAGAGCTTAAGATTTTGATACGGAAACAGAACTGCTGTTACTGCTCTGTGATTTGAAAGAAATTATATTTTTTTTTAAAATGGTTGTGAATTCTCTAAGTAGGCAAGTGTGAAGCAGATGATTTCATTAGTTCTCGGGTGTGCTTATTTTCCACCTAAAGAATCAGGCTACTAACAGAATGTGTATTATTATTCCCGTTTTCCGGATAGACCAAAGAGGAATGCAAGTATCTAATAGAGCTAGCTAAACCTCATATGGAGAAGTCAACTGTTGTCGATCAGAAGACTGGAAAGAGCACAGATAGCAGGTCTACTACTTGCACTATCTATTTCAATTCACAATCAGCTTCTTCTTCTTCTTCTTCTTTACTGACCAACCCCTTCCTTCTCCTCAATAGGGTGCGAACAAGCTCTGGGACATTTCTTGCAAGAGGACGCGACAAAACCATCCGTGCAATCGAGAAAAGGATATCAGATTTTACATTCATACCAGTTGGTATGTGGTTCACACACTTATTTCGCCTTTTCCTTCCCTAGATTCCTTAGCGGCAGAGCATATCAAATACCCAACTGACTGACTGCTCCTTTTCATGCCTATACTACAATACGCAGAGCATGGGGAAGGTCTTCAAGTTCTGCACTATGAAATAGGCCAGAAGTACGAGCCTCACTATGACTACTTCATGGATGAGTACAACACTAGGAACGGGGGCCAGCGGATAGCCACAGTTCTCATGTACCTGTATGTAACTGAAAAGTTTTGGGCTTCCACAAGCTCTTGTTTTCTTCTTCCTTTTAACGCTCCTTGACGACTGTGCAGGTCTGATGTTGAGGAGGGGGGCGAAACAGTTTTTCCTGCAGCCAAGGGAAACTATAGCGCAGTGCCATGGTGGAATGAGCTGTCAGAGTGCGGGAAAGGTGGGCTGTCCGTGAAACCAAAGATGGGGGATGCATTGCTTTTCTGGAGCATGACCCCTGATGCGACTCTAGACCCGTCTAGTCTTCATGGTGAGTGGATGAGTTCGTAAATTGATGTTTGAGATGGAGGAGCGCATACTCTTTTGTGTATGGTGGATTTTGAGATATTAGTTAATTGGTCCACTTGGGCAGGTGGGTGTGCTGTTATCAAAGGGAACAAGTGGTCATCCACTAAGTGGTTGCGTGTACACGAGTACAAGGTTTGATCCAATTATCGAGGTAAGTTCCAGCTTCATCACGTGTACGTACTAGACTCATGGAATGAGTCAGAGTAGCTGCTTAAAGGTTTTTTTTGTCTTTGTTTTGTAAGTGGATGGGAAATTAGAATGTAATATAAAAAGAAGAGTATCCAAGTTGTGATATGCTGTGATTATACAATACAGGGCAGTAGCGGCTGGGTTCGCCTAACATCCTGAAAGATGAGAGCTGAGGCTCAGAGAGTGTTACACAAGTTTTGAGTGCAGCGTTGGGAAATCAGCAAGAAGAAGAGAGGAGGGATACAGTAGTAGTAGAAGGAGCTTGTTGTTGGGGTAGATGATGGTACGTGGCATTGTAGGGCTTGGGATTCGTTTTTTGATATATAATAGATGGTGTTTTATGGATTGAGTAAAATAAAAGCATTTGATTGATGAAGATGAAGTTTTGGGTGTTGTTTGTGTTTCACATAGTATCTTACAATTATGTTAAAGGGGGGTGTGTGTGTGTGTTTTATTAACGAAATCTAAAGACAAGCAAAGGGGATGATGATGATTAGTTTAATTAGGAGTCTGAGAAAGCAGAAAGGATGGCGGAGGAAAAGGCTTTCCAAAAAAGTCAGAAGAAGTGGGCCCTTGTGCTTGCCTCCTTCCTTGAGATACTTTTGGTTGTGAGCGCGCCCAAAAGTCAAGTCTTAACCACTCTTATAAAATTCAATCCACTCTTAAAGATGAGATTAGATAGATGAGTATATATTTTTCTTTTCAAATTTGATTTTGATTAACGCATCGCAACGCAACGCGTGATTGTTTTAATGAAAATAAAGAAATTCTGGTCCGGTCAGCGGAGAGAAGAAGGTTCCTTCCTTGTAATCTCTAAACAACATCTTGTCCGTTAATAAAAGGCGAAAAACAAAAAGTAAAAAAAAAAGAAAAAAGAAAAATCCCAAAACTCATTCCCTCCCCCTCTCCTTCCTTGCCTTTGGCTTTGCTTTTTGATTTTGCAGAAGTCGGAAAGAAAATGGATACGTATCCTCTCTCTCCTCTCTCCCTCCTCCATCGGATCAAAGATTCCTTCCATTCCGCCGTTTCCTCCATTCTGGCCAACCTCTTCTCCGCGCTCTTCACCTTCTTCTTCGCTCTAGGTTCGTCCCTTCCTTCCCTGGTATTCTTTGGTTTCAACTTATCCCGTATTAGGTATTCCACGATCAATCAATCTCTCTCTCCTGTGAACTGATCGGTTGAAAAACTACCATAAAAGAGGAACTGTATCGTTGTTGATAGATAGGAATTGGATAGGATGTGACGTTGGAGGAGAGGAATAATACATTGAACGTGTTGGTTTGCAGTGGGGACTTTGCTAGGAGCGTTGACAGGGGCTTTGATCGGCCAAGAAACCGAGAGCGGTTTCATCAGAGGAGCCGCCGTTGGTGCTATTTCAGGTGCTGTCTTCTCCATCGAAGTCCTTGAGTCTTCCATCCTCCTCTGGCAATCCGATGACTCTGGAATTGGCTGCCTTCTCTACTTGGTAAACCTCCAACTTCAGTTTTCCATGAGACCTTGAATTTCCTCTTCTTAATTTCTCCTCTGCTTTTCATTAGATCGATGTCATTGCTAGCCTTTTGAGCGGGAGGCTTGTTCGTGAGCGTATTGGTCCTGCAATGCTCAGTGCGGTCCAGAGTCAGGTAATTAAATGCATTCTTTGATGGATCAATCATCATTCATTCCTTCATTCATACTACTCCCTCTCTCTCTCTCTCTCTCTCTCTCTCTCTCTCTCTATATATTTATATTTCTCATCCTCCAATTTGTAATAATCACAGATGGGAGCTGTGGAGTCACAGTTCCAAGACCAAACTGACATCTTCGACACTGCCATTTCAAAGGGTCTCACAGGGGATTCTCTCGACCGAATCCCAAAGGTCCGTATCACAGACACCTCAGGGGAGATGCTCTCTTGCTCTGTCTGCCTTCAGGTTTCTCTCACTTGCCTTTTTCCCTACTAGTTGGAAATGATTGATTCTAAATAAATTTAGCCTACAAGGGAATGGGATACATATGTTTCGATTTAGGTGGAACAGAGAGATAGATAGCTGACAAGTGGTTGGAAAGATAATTAAATTTGAGTTGTGGTGACGATACAGGACTTTCAGGTGGGAGAGACAGTTAGAAGTTTGCCGCAGTGCCATCATATGTTCCACCTACCGTGCATCGACAAGTGGCTTCGCAGGCATGCTTCTTGTCCCTTGTGCAGACGACATCTTTCAATTTAAACCCCTCTTTTCCTCGTTTTTCTTATCTTCTTTGTAAATGAGGTATATAAAAGCCCATACACACTACTAGTTAGTGTTCCTTGATTATTTAGGTTACACGTTACAGATTTTGATGCATCATTCATTGTCACCTGACTCATCTCTTGGAGATCCTGATTATTTATGTTACTCTTTCTTGGCTTTGGCTTCATATTCCATCTATAGAAGAAAGTTGTGGGATTGGGTTTCCATAGGCTAATACCAATACCAAAAGAAGCAGCCTTTATATATTTATGTATTTCCTTAGTTGCAGTCTGTCCCAAGCAATGCTCTACTCTTCACAACTTAAGAAGAGAGATAATACATTTTACATTGACAAGTCCGAGTAAAAAAATAATAATGGGATGAGATCCAACAAGTCAGTAGCTTCAGTTTAACATTATACATTTTTTCTTATACCACAGGAGTGAACCCAAAAGATATAAAACAGAGAAAGCAAAAAAAAAAGAACATGTTGGATTATATATAACTACAAGTTGGATGGAACCTGGTTTTAGAGTTTCTTGGGTAAAGCGATACCACCACCACGGATAGAAACACAAGGCGTTTTGAGAGAAGAGGCTCTGCTGAGAAGATTGGTGTCCAGGAAGAGAACGACCACAGTGATGTCGTCGTGGAAATGCCTTCTGACGCCTCTCTCAATCTTGTTAAGATCAGAGTATCTCATTTCTCTTTTCTTTGCCGCCTCGTGCAGTGCCGCTTTCACCAGTCTCTTTGCTATCCCCTGCATTAACATTCTCACTTTGATCATCTTTACGAAAATTCATATGTGGAGGTATCTAAAATCGGATTTTGTTCTCATACGTTTCTCGGGTGGTTTTGAACGATTTCAACAGCTTCCTGGTTGCTGAGTTGCTCCCATAGCCCGTCTGATGCAAATATCAGAAACTGGTCGTCTGGTTGGAGATCGTGCACAGTTATCGACGGTTCCCCACTCAATATGGGTCTTTTCATTGGCTCCCGCAGTCGGTACTTTGTGTACAACGGTTCCCTGTTGAACTCTGCTTTCTTAAGATACACATCTCCTATGGATCTTGATATCTGCAAACCACACGCACACACGAGCAAAATGATAATTATCTTTTAACTCTTACGGTGAAGGAAAGTGTATCCATGCATTTTCTCAGGTTTGTTTCCACAGTAGTAGAGGGAAAGAGAGAGGCACCTGAATAATGCCCTTGACACGCCAAACGTTGTGCTTTAAGACGACGATATGGGAGTCATCAGGGTGCAAGGAGTGCATTTCCTGCCTAACCGACTCTATGCTGACATTATGTTCTGCAGAGAGCTGAAGCGCAATGACCTCGCCAGTCGCCTTCATAACCTTTCCCATAACCGCACGGGAATCTCCAACGTTAGCCACGTAGAGCCTCCCATCGCACACGACACCCACGAGGCAGCATGACCCAACGGCTGCTATATGTGGCTTCACGGCCCACTGCTTGGCCACCACCCCAATAAAACCTTCTTCGGTCGCCTCGTATGCCTTTCTGATTACATCAACAGACATGGAATCCTGCTCCGCAGCGAATCCTAAGGGCGGCAGATTTAAGAAGAATAAGTTTTATTCCAGTGTCTCAAAAAAGAGTGATTTCTCGTGTAGTGGCAAGAATATGATGATTTACTTACTCTTGAGATGGCGAAAGAGATGATCGTTGACAAAACGGGAGGTCTCAGGGCCGCCATGGCCGTCATAGATTCCGACAAAGGTTCCGTAAGGACCAGAATCAAGGGAGGTGGTGAGAGGACCAGACTCGACCTGGCTCTGATCCTCGAGGAGGTTGTTGGCCTGGACAACGGCCATGGAGAATTCACCAGCGAGGTGGTGAGCAGAGTCTTTGTACCAGAGCAGGCCCTCCTGCTTGCCTTTAGAGTCAGAGTAATTGGCAGCTGATAGAGTGTCGAGGGAGGAGGACGGCCACAGACAAGCACTCAACAAGTTCATGAATATGGATAACATCCCTCATCTCATCCTTTTCATCCACAGGATCAATCCCTTACTGAGCTGTGGACAATCGACGCTTCTTGTTCAAAACCCCAGGAGCAAAGGATCTATCTTTTATCTCTCTCTATCTTGTATAATATAAGGAGTTGAGTTTTTCTTTCTTCAAAATTTAATTTCAACAACAGAAATAAAGGGACGACCAGCTCAGCAAAGCAGAGTCGGAAACTTCCATTCACACGATACAAATGAAACCCATGATTATTGCTCCATCCAACCACAGCTTCTTCTTTGGCTACTAAGGAAACAAGAGCTGGAAGGCAATGGAGATCTGAAGGTGAGAGAGAGAGAAAGTAACATGTGGATCCAAAGCAGATAGATCCACACACACAAATCTCTTCTCACACAGTAACTAACTAAGTAGCGAAGCGACGAAAGAATGAGATAAAAAGCCCTTTCCTTTTTCAGATCTTTTAGGAAACAGTTAAGGAGCCTTTCTTTCTTTCTTTTGTGGGCACCGAGCGATGAAATGCTTCTCTCCCTCTTCTCCTCACTGACTGGATCAGGTTTGCAGACTCTTCCTCTTTCTATTTATCAACAAAAACTCTATTCTCCTATTTGCCCTTTTTCATCTTTCCAACATTTCCATGTCGACTCCTTCCACTATCGCTCTGTTTCTATTTTCGGCCCAAAAACAAAAAAAGACAAGAAGACATACATACGTGTGCACGTGCACTCCTTAACTCCCCCGTCCCTCCCTCCCCTCCATGTGGATGCATTAGCTGTTCTCATTATTACACATGAATGAATGAATGAGTTCATTATTAATCAATTTAAAAGCCTTAAGGGCTTTGACCAATGACATTTGGCCCACTAATATAATTCAACATAGCTTGGGCCTCAGTGGATCTGATTGCAGCAGGATTATATATACAAAAAGTACCACCATGCGTAAGCGAAAGAATCAACGGCTGTGATTTTTCGAGAAGAAACAGAGTGTTTTTTCCTTGGAGTGTGTGCGCTTCTGGAATCATCGTCCGTGCCCCAAAATTGCTTGGGTATCTAGCTAGCTAGTAGCTCTCCGTCGCGTCGAGTTTCAATGGCAGCATGTGGTCACTCCCTGGCAGCCGTTTCAGTTCTCGCTGCAGCCTCCAAGCAAGGAGCGACACTTCCTTCGTCTGCTTCCTCTACTCTCCACTCTCTTTCTTCTCTTCGATTCAAACCCCGCGAGCTCTCGGTCTTTTCAAAGCATCGCAGGGTCGCGCTCAAAGGTATCGCCATCTCTTCTTTCCTCTTGGTTTGGGACTTTTGTTTTTTCCATTGTTTAGGCGAATACAAGTTGCTCCTCCTATCTATCTGTGTCAATTTGTATATAAAGAGTGTCCAATCTTGGGGGTAGACGCATTACGAATGATTGGGGCTTTATCGGAATTGTTGCTGATAGATATGGATATGATATGATTGGCGTTTTACTGACTCGTGATGATATGGGTGGTTAGGGCCAGCAAAGGCGCAGTCGAAAGACGCTGAAGCAAGTCCTCCTCCTCCTGCGGGAGATACATTTACCAATCCCAAGCATCTTCTCCTGCCTGTCATTGATCGGAATCCTTATCTCTCTGAAGGCACCAGACAGGTTTGCTTCTCCAACTTCCTGTGTGATCTATCTTTCTTGCGAACAGCAGACTGAATCCTCTGATACATTTTGTGTGATTAGGCTGCTGCTACAACATCTAGTTTGGCCAAAAAGTATGGCGCTGATATCACTGTTGTGGGTAAGTGTTTCATATATCTCTTTTAATCATCCGGGAGCCCCCCATTTAACTCACGGCCTTTGCTTCAGTCATAGACGAAGAAAAGAGAGAATCATCTTCCGAGCACGAGACTCAGGTATCCAACATCCGGTGGCATCTATCCCAAGGTAATCTTTAACTATATATTAAAAAAATATTAAGTGTAATGTAATGTTACTTGTGGTTTGTGGGTGGGAGATGAAGAAATTGGATTGGGTTGGGTTGATGGGGCAGGTGGGTTCGAGGAGTTCAAGCTGTTGGAGAGGCTTGGGGAAGGGAAAAAGGCGACGGCGGTTATAGGAGAGGTGGCAGATGAGCTGAGGATGGAGCTGGTTGTGATGAGCATGGAAGCCATCCACTCCAAGTTCATCGACGCCAATTTGCTTGCTGAGTTCATCCCCTGCCCCGTCCTCCTCTTGCCCTTGTAAATGAATTTTTATCATCAAGATCCAATCCCCATCGCTCCCGCCAAATTCTTAACCATCTTCTTCTTCTCTTTTTTTTTTTTTTTTTTTTTTGCCGCCAAGCTTGCTTGTGTTGTCTGTCCTCCTACGCTTCCCTTTGTATTTCTCAAAACTATAATTTATCTTCCAATCGTTTTTTTGATAGATTATATATATTTTCCATGGAACATAGCAGAGAGAGCGAGTCGAAATGTGTCGAGGTGTGAGATGCATGTGTCGAACATTTTCTGTGTGTGTTTTTGTTTTCAATTATAATGTTCTTTATCCTTTGTTTTTCCCGGAAGCCATATTATGTCGTCAGAAATTAATTAGTCACTCTAATTAACGTGTGAAAATCGGGCATTAAAAGAGAAAATCTTGTAAAAATCAAAGAGGGAGACGCAGGGGTGTGTTTTTGTTAGGGTAAAATGCGTGAAAAATGGAACATTTGTCAAAGGGATTAGGAAGGCTTTTGTGTTTGTGTGTGACCCGCTTTGGTCCAATCAGGTGAAAATGACACGAAATGGTGGCGAGAGGGTAATATAGTAAATATATAAAAATAAAAGAGAGAGTTTAATTGATGTTTTGTTGTAAAATTGGGAAGGGCAAACAAACAAACACACAGTCGATTCCCGGAGACACCGCCGGCGTTCCCTTCTTCTTGCTTCTTCTTCTCCCTCTCTGCTTATATCAGTCCGTTGTTAGAGGATGGCTACGACGGAGTCCAGCGCCGTTAATTCGGCATCGCAAATCCCCCCGCGATACTCAATTGAATCCTCGTGTATCTCGGGATCACGTCTGGAATCCTCTCCCTGGACAGCTGGTTCTGGGGGGATCCATGACGATCGGGCTCCTTCCGTTTCCCAGCACGACAATGCTGACAAGAAGCCTGTGTGGAAGAAGCCGTCTGCCAGCTCCGCGGAGGTCGGCCCTGTGATGGGCGCCCATTCCTGGCCTGCTTTGTCTCATTCTGCAAGGCCTTCTTCCATCAAATCGGAAGACGGATCATCATCAATGCCAATGCCAACTCCAACTCTCCCTCCGCAGGTACTTTTTTATGATCAGATAATATTATACATTTAGGGGGGGGATTGAGCATCATTTGCTGCGTATGATTTGGTCTGTGCTTTGCATGTTCACTTTTTGCATCCTCAATGCTTTGTTTTGTTACCCTTAGATATATATATCATTCCTCTTGCTTTTCAACATGCTACATTATACGTATAATGCAGGCTGCTCCAACTGCTGCTGCTGCTGACAACCATTATGCTAACGGCCAAAGGAAACCTTTCAGACGGAATCACTCCACATCATCTTCCTCTTCTATCCCCCCGCCTTCCAACCCCAGAGATCAGAATCCCACCCAAAGGAGTGCCTCTTACGCTCCTTCAGCTGCTCCGTCCCGTAATTCTCACAAGTTTCGCAACGGCGCCACCTCTTACCCTCACCACGGAAACAGGCGCAACTTCGACCATGGCAACCACTCCGCCTTTTCTCACCGTAACTACACTGGGAGAGACATGCACTTGCAACCTCAGAGGGCTTTTGGGATGATCAGACCGCACATGCTCATGGGGCCACCATCTTTTCCTCCCACTAGTGCGCAATATGTGCCAGCGCCTCAATTAGGTTCATGTGGTGGCCCCATGCTCTACTCAGGTTTGCTCTTCCTCACCATTTTCCTCTCTCATTTCTATTCCCCACTTATCTAATCTTGTACCCATCTTCAGATTTTGCGCCCCAAGTCTTCATGCCACATCCACCTCCAGAGTCCATGCCTCTCGTTGGACACTTCCCACCTCCACCCATGTATTTTACCACCCCCGTTGATCCCATGTTGTACCATAAGATACTGACACAAGTAGAATACTATTTCAGGTGATCCTTTCTGTCTTAATCATTCACTTGTTTGGCTGTCTCTACTTCTTTCCTGTCCACCCCAATCTTCCATCAGATGCCTTTATTACAAGTGTGAATAACAAACTTTTATCCTTTGCTACAATTTTAAACGCAGCGCTGATAACTTAAGCAAAGATAAACACTTGCGGCGTCAGATGAATGGTGAAGGTTGGGTTCCAGTTAGAGTAATAGCAGGGTTTAGGAGAGTAAGTTGTTCTCCCCCGTCCTCGGTGAAACGCATTTGTTTACACTAAGTCACCCTCTTTTCTGAAGCTGAAATGCTTCATTCATATTACAATGTGACACTGCAGAAAGTTTATCTTATTATATAAAAGGTGTTTGTTTGGGTTGAATGTAAGTAATTTTTTGAAACGTTGTTGTCGAACTTTTTGCAGCTCGCGGAACTAACCAATGACATCCAGACTGTATTGGAGGTGCTGAGAAGTTCCGAAGTTGTGGAAATTAAGGTATTCTTATTAATGTGGATGCTATATAAGATGAGGAGTAACGTGATAAAGAGAAAAGCTAAAAACTATAATGTGGATTCTATATAAGATGACAAGTAAAGTAATAATTAGGAATGCTAAAATGTAGAATATGGATGGGATTTGTAGGGTGAAGCATTAAGGAGGCGAGGAGATTGGGACAAGTATTTATTGCCTCATGAGCCGTCAGGGTCTGGTCCAGCGTGGGCGGGTAACAACAGTGCCTCACTGGGGTCTCAACTTGAGAACATGACTCTTTCAGAGAGGAGCAGAGAGGGAGAGTAAAGGGATGCAGATTAGAAACATTTGTTTAATTCCCTTTGCAAGTGTCTCTATCTCTCTCTATCTGTTAGAGACAATACAACTCTCATTTTCCTTTTTTTTTTTTTTACTTTTTTTTGGTTGAGAATGAGATAGGAACTGATTCATGATACTCAGTCTCATTAAGGAAAACATTAATATGTTGCTCAATGTTTTTGAACATTTTGGCTATCTTGAAACTTTTTGGATAGGAAATAAACTGTTTGAGACTTGAAATATCATCAATTATGTTACTCTCCGCTAGTTTCTTTTATTAATTTGACATTTATGGGTTTTGGTCGGTAATGTCACGGCTGTCATTTTTTACAAAAGTCAAAACTCGCTGGGCGAAAAGGAGGGTTCCACCTCCGGTTAAGCGGCTAAAATGCTTGGTTTGCCCCACACACCATTCCCAAATCAACTAGAAAGCTCTACAATGAAACAGCTGGCAATGACTTACCATTCTCTCACTCGTCCACGTGCAAAGTGGGCATCTTGTCTCACTTCTTAAGTATGTGTATGTTCGTTCCTCTAAATTTAGCTCGGTCTGAAAAGCTACAAAAAGAGAAGGAACGAAAAAGAAGAAGGTGACTAATCGGCGTTAATGGGCTGCCTGGACCTTTGTTACCGGGAACGCCGCCACAGAAAGCTAAAGCAGTTCCAGGCACTCTTCTCTTTCTCTACAATAGTTTTTGCTTCTTTTTCTTCTCTTGCAATTTGTTTTAATTACGATGTGTAGTAAAATAAGAGTGTG
The DNA here is from genome assembly GCA_900406495.1 of Sisymbrium altissimum. Lineage (NCBI taxonomy): Eukaryota > Viridiplantae > Streptophyta > Magnoliopsida > Brassicales > Brassicaceae > Sisymbrium > Sisymbrium altissimum. Next base: position 18,959 of record OVBI01000325.1, on the reverse strand, counting down.
TTGTGTGTATGTTACCATGTGATGATGTCGACAACAACAACAACAACAAAAAGAGGGTGGAGATAAAAGTGAAGATGGACTGCGAAGGGTGCGAGAGACGGGTGAGGAAGTCGGTGGAAGGCATGAAAGGAGTTACTAATGTCACCGTCGATCCTAAACAGAGCAAACTCACGGTCGAGGGATTCGTCCAACCCAACAAGGTGGTGCATCGGGTGATGCATCGGACGGGGAAGAAGGCGGAGCTGTGGCCTTACGTGCCTTACGAGGTGGTGCCACACCCTTACGCACCTGGTGCCTACGACAAAAAGGCCCCTCCTGGCTACGTTCGTAATGCACTCGCCGACCCTCTTGTGGCCCCGCTTGCTCGTGCCAGCTCCTTCGAGGTCAAATACACCTCTGCCTTCAGCGATGACAATCCCAACGCTTGCACCATCATGTGATCAGTTTCTAGCTCATTACACGACCATCATGTCCTTTGTTGTGTGTTTGTATGTGTAATTTACACTCTTTTTAAGTAACACAAGTAGGTCTGAATCGTATATATATGTGTCAATAAATCATGTAAATTCCACTGAAATCAAAAGAGAGAAACAGAAGAAGAGAGAGGTGAACAGATGTAGGAGTAACAGGAGAAAGAAGAGAGAAAGGTGAGACGCCATGAATAGACTGATGAGACAAGCCATCACAAACACTGGGTATAGCAGAAGCAGTGTGTAACAGAGGACGACAAGACTGTAGCAGACAAGACACAGCCCTCTCTCCATAGCCTCTCCCATTACCATGTTGATCTCATGTGCGTATATAATATATAAACATTGCATTGGATGCTTCCATTTAAATAGTGGTCGAGACTCTTTGGAGAGAGAGAGAGACCATGCGAAAGAAGTTGTTTGATTTCCTCTGTAAACGGGCAATGCCTCTCACGTTTTTCCTCTGTTTCTGCTACTCTCATAGACTTGAGAAACAGACCTAAGAAGACAATCTGATTGATTCGTGAGTGTGTTTACATGAGCAGAGATAACGTCCTTTGTCTTCAACTCCTAAGGAAACAATTTCCAAGGACAGTATCAAATTGATTAACAATTGTCCGATATTGGGATAGTTATATTAATTAAGAAGCTCATTATTATCACATTTCACAAAGCTAGTTACAGATTCGGTATATATATGGTACATATTCATCTCTGAACAAAACAACACCAAAAAAATCGAGGGAAGAAGAGCAAGTTCTCAGGATTTGGAGAATGCACGGAGCGTAGCATCCAATGCCTCCCGATCATAATCTCCCGTGAAAACGCAGTTTCCCAGCGGACCTTTCAGAAGAATCAGCCTCAGCAGTCCGTCTGCCACTTTCTTGTCCACCTGCATTACCATATACGTATATATCTCAATGAAACTTTGGCTCAAAGATCAGAACTCTTTCTCATTTACGACACAAACTCACCGCCATTATGGACTTGAACATGCTGACGGTCATGCTCTCTGGCGGTGTTGTAGGTAATTTCGCTCGTTTTAAGATGTTGTCCACTCTCTCAACGATCGAGTCATCTATCCAGCCAAGACGATATGACATGTCCACTGCCATAACCTGAGAAATAACTAACAGTGTGAATCATGTCGAGTTGGGGNGGGGGGGGGGGGGGGGGTTTAGCTGTATGGCAGAGAAAGATAGAAGGAGATACCGTGCCAGCTGCAACAGCTTCTCCATGGAGCCACTCTCCGTACCCGAAGCCAGTTTCTATGGCCTGCATAAAGAACGATAGGTCAAGCGTGGATCTTGGTCTGATGAGGAATATCCAACGAGGCTGTTATAAACTACTTACATGCCCAAATGTATGACCTAAATTCAGGGTTGCTCGCAAGCCGCTTTCTTTCTCATCTTGTGACACAACATCCGCCTTGTTTTCACATGAGCGCTTTATAGCATAAGCTAATGCAGCCGGATCCCTGCGATTTTTAAAATTATTACACCATTTTTAACAGGGATAAACATATAGATGATCTCAACGTACGTTTTTGTGCCCGGAATGTTAATAAATACCTTGCCAGCAGGGCCTCAATGTTCTTCTCCTGCCATTCAAAGAACTCGGCATCCCTGATAAGGCCGTACTTGATCACTTCAGCTAGACCTGACGCCATCTCCCTGTCGGGCAGTGTGTTCAACGTGTCAGTGTCAACTAGCACACACTGCGGTTGGTAAAATGCACCGATCATATTTTTTCCAAGACGATGATTAATGCCTGTTTTGCCACCTACAGAAGAATCAACCTGCAAGGCAATGAAGTGAATCAATGTGTTAGTTTCTGGGATGTCAAGGATTTCGACAAGCAATATGTAGAGAGAAGTGAAAACATGTACCTGTGCCATAACAGTGGTAGGGATTTGGATGAAATTAACACCACGCAGGTAAGAAGCAGCAGCATATCCACACATATCGCCGATGACACCGCCTCCAAGGGCAACAAATGTACATCGTCTATCTAGGCGAGACTCAATGGCCTTGTCGAAGATTTTCATGAGAGTATCCTAGAAAGCATGACCAGTCTCTCAGTAAAGTAATGTTTCACGCTATATCATGGGAAGTGGAAAATCTAAATCCCCCNCCCCCCCCCCCCAAAAAAAAAGAGAGGGAAAAAGCAGAGATACCATGTCCTTGTATTTCTCTCCATCAGGCAAAATAACAGTCTCCACAGTCACGTTGGGATTTCCTCTTGTGAAAGCATCTACAGTCTTGTCAAGGTAGAGAGGAGCAACTCGCTCATTAGTGACCACAAGCACTCTCTTTCCGTGAACATGCCTATTGATTCAACAAAAATTCCATGTGAATATAGAAACAGAATCATATTGGCCTTAAAGCTCACTATGTATCTGTCTAACTACATGAACAAGTTACTAAATCGACAGTAACACCTACAGATGTTGGTGGCGGAAATCAAAGCACAAAAAAAGATATGAACTTGGACACATTTTAGAGGTGGGCAAATAAAAGGCATCTTATGGGATAAAAGATGACACCTTTGAAGAAGATGCGATTGGTCGAGCAAGCCGGCGCCGATATAGATCGGATAACTCCGGTTACCCAAATCAACGTCGACGATCGTGGGAGGAGTCATGGAGCGTTCCTCGTTAACCGGTTCGTTCGCCAGCTGGCTCGTAGAGGATCGCACACGAGACCTGGAGATAGTGGTGGAAGATAGAGACAGCTCCCCAGGTTTAGACTTGGAAGAACACAAAGGGAAGGAGATGGTTCGGGGAGGAATGAAGCTGCGGGTTTCAAGGGAGTGGAGACTCTTGGAGGCGGCGACGGTGGAAAGCGAAATGGTGTTGGCAGCCATGGAAAATCGATCGGGATCAGAAAATGGGGTTGGTGAAGAAGAAGAAGACTGAGAAAAGATGCATAAAAGGAGTTTACATTGTGGTTTGGTTTGGTGAAGAAGAAGCCTTGGGAGACGGCGTGGGGTAGGTGAGAGAGAGTCTCTCCTCCTCAGGAGTCAGGCCCATTGGTAAATGGTAATCCCCGACCACGCAGCGTACGCTACACCCTCGAATTACAACCGTCGGATCTGCAAAATGGTAATGTGACGGTCTGGATTTTTGGTCACATTGGAAAACTCTCTTATGTTCTGGTAGATGTGGACACGTCAAACAAGAAGAAGGAAACGATGTCGTTCATCGGACCCGCGAAAAAACTAAAGGCACGAATGAATGAAAGAGGGTTTTCACTTTACACAGTGGGAGGGAGGACGATTCCGCAAGTTCTGGGCTCATCCGAAATCATTCGAAAAGTTGTTGAGGCTTTAATCAAAGTTCGGCGATGGGGAAGCGAAATCAAATGGTTGAATTGTCGTCGGAAGAGGAAGCGTACAACTTAAGGTCATCGCGGTCTAATGCGAAGCCGAATTCGAAATTGAGGACGAATTCCAGAGCGTCGAAGAAAGCTCGAGTTTCGGTTAAAGAGTCTAGTCACGTCGACAAGGCCCGAGTTCTCTCTCTCTCTCTGTGTCATTTTTATTTTATTGGCTTTGGCTTTGGCTCAAGGTCCAGAGTTTCGGTTTTGCAGATCAGATTGTCTTTCGAAGATTTCGACCAAGCTTTGAGCGGGTTCAAGGCATCTCCTGGTACGCGGAGCTTGTTCCACCAATTTTCTATTCGTGCTTTCGAGACATGTATGGTTTATATGGTGTATTGTTTAGGCTATGAAAGGAGCACGAATACGGATTCATTATGGGTTGACAAATACAGGCCTCGCACCTTGGGAGACCTTGCTGTTCACAAAAAGAAGGTTGCTTTCTTCTCTCTTTCCCTTTTACCTATGCCTTTCCTCTTTTATTCCTCATTTTCTCCTCTCTTCAGGTTGACCAAGTTCAACTCTGGTTTCAGGAGACTTTCGATTGCTCTAAGGTATTCTTTGCTTTTGCTTCTCGATTTCTCTGCGCTCCTCAGTATTCACTTTCCTGCTTTTCTTTCTCACCAGGATGCTCTTCGGAATAATGTTCTACTACTCACCGGCCAAGCTGGAGTCGGAAAATCTGCTACCATCCATTTGCTTGCCTCTATCCTCGGAGTCACTCTCTATGAGTGGAACGCTCCTATTCCTACCGTCTGGCAAGAACATATGCATAACTCTACTTCAGGTCCTCCACTATTTCTTTTCCTTCTCTTTTCTTATCTACTCACCCTTGTCACTACACCTTATAGCTGCACTCCACTGATTATCTGCCCTCTGCCCTTTCTTGTTATTTCTCCTAGGACTCAACTACACATCGAAGCTGGATGAGTTTGAAAACTTTGTTGAGATTACTAGAAAATACGGAGTCATTGCTTCATCCAGTACTGGGGGAGTCAAACCGCGCCTTCTTCTTTTGATTGATGACCTTCCTCTAGCCAATGGGAGGCATGCATTTCAAAGGCTGCAAAACTGCTTAATGCTCTTGGTTAAATCAACGCAGATGCCAACAGTTGTATTAATCACTGACTATGTTAAATCAGACTCTTCTGACCAGACTGCGCCAAGTATGGAGGAGCTTCAGTCATCTCTTGAGCGAGCCGGAGCGTTAAAGGTCTGTTTATCGAAATATCTTTGCAGTTTTGATCTAAACATAGATATGATTTTTTTCAACTCTAGTTGATGGTCCGGGTATGTGTTCACAGGTCGCTTTTAATCCCATTACGAAGAACTCAATCAAGAAGACACTTCAGAAAATAAGCAGAGAAGAGCATTGTAAGGTTACGACTCTGGAGATTGATCAGATGGCGAGTGCCAGTGGAGGAGACATCAGACATGCTATAACTTCTTTGCAACTCTTCTCCGTTAAGCCAGAACTGAATCATACAATGATGAAATTACCATGGTCTGCCATGGATAACAGTTATCAGGTTAATGAGCACGAAATGCACAGTGGTTTGGATAGTGGAATATCTTCATGTTTTGGTAGAGATGAGACCCTTTCGTTGTTTCACGCCCTGGGAAAGTTTCTCCACAGCAAAAGAGAGACTGACAATGTAATCATATCAGGTAATTCGTCACCAGGAAGTTATGAGAATGCAATTTAGAGCTCAGGATAATTATCTTCTAAGCTAATTTTTGTGTCAGATTGCAGTGACTCTCTTGTGCATGACCAGTTTGCAAGGTTACCCCTAAAAATGGATGCGCCAGAGAAGGTTCTTAGCCAAGCTCATGGACAGGCAGGCCGGGTTGTGGATTTTCTACATGAAAATGGTATGTTTAACTGGCTTGTCTTCATTCTCCAGTAGTCCTCCTTGATAAAGTGACACAGGGAGAGCTTACTTAGACGTACATGAATACGTGCTTTTCCAGATGAAATATTTGCTAAAATGGACTCATAATGTTTATGAAGTGTTAGATTTCGTGAGTGACGGAGCCATAGAAGATGCCTGGTGCGTGTCGTCATATTTGGCGGATGCTGATCTCCTTCTCGCAGCTTTAAGAGGAAAGTTCAGTGGACATAACAAAACAGAGGACGTTCTACAGTCAGCCGGTGCCTCAGTGGCTGTTCGTGGTGTGTTGTATGGAAACAAGCTGCCATGGTCATCCAGGTTTCATATACAAACTGATGCCAATTGGTTGTATTATGTTTTGTATGTTACATATTTATTATCGATTGGTTTGTATCGTGACTCGTGAGTATGCAGATGGCACGTGATTCGCAAGCCAAAACTCTGGCAAGTGGAACAATCCTCAATACAAACCAAGGTCAATGTTCTTTCCTTTGTTTCAGGGGAAAAAAACTAATTATACGTGTCCAAACTTTCTCTATATGCTTACATATTTGATGTATTATTGTAGAAGAATCTGAGAGAGCAGAGGAACATAGGCTCTGAGGGGTCAAGAGTGGCAGATATGTCAGTGATGGCCACAGAGTACATCCCCGTGCTGAAATGGCTAAGCTACAGGGCTTCTCCAGATGTCTTTGCAGAAACGAAGGAAGAGCCGGATGGGGAGGAGAGTGAAATTTCTGAAGATGATGAAATACAAGACTGGTGACACTTACCAGTCTCTTTTTATGTTTGGTGACTTTGGTCAAATGAAACTGGTATGATAGATGACGTCAAGGGAAAAAAGGCTAATTGTTCTGCTTACTTCGAAATAGGAAATTGACAGTCACTTTTCTCTCTATCTAACAATGCGCACAGCGAAGTTTAACCTCGGTTTGATCAAGTTCAAGCGAATTCTAAACCCCTTCTTAGTTGTTTTTTAGAGCATTTTCATAGTTAACAAAAGTGGGGCCTAGGTCCTTCACTAACTTACCCAAAAGAAAATGGAAAACCTACCCAAAAAGGGAAAATCTGCGGACTACTTCTCCTTGTAAGCTTGTGTTGTTCTGAACAACTCTCCAAATTCTGGGCTCACCGAAATGATCGGGACTTGGTCGATTCATGTACGACGTTATCTGATGAATTTGATGATGATAATACAAACTTAATTTGTGTGGGCGCTATATTTGGATTAGTAAACATTACCGGTTGTTGTGGGCATGACATGGGTCAGATCCCATATTCATTCGGGAAATCCACATTCCGTATTCTAATGTCATGAAGTTAAACAAGACAAGGACCACAGTACAGAAGCTAGTTAATACCGATAAACAAGTACATAAACAGATTAATTCAACTCAGGAAACAGAACCGAAACTAGAGTAGGGAAACATAAGCCTAGATATAAAGCTCAAAATTAATCAAATAATCGTTGTAAGACCAAATCAATTAGCTTAATGGACTCGCTTTAATGGGCTTCAGCCCAATCTATTTAATATATATGGATTAAATGGTAACAGCATAGTTTTACTATTCTTTTTATTATTTAAGTTACCATGTAATTATCTTAATTTTTCATATTACTTATGAAATATCAATTTTTTAATATGATCTTATTAAGCATTTAATTACTTATCTACATTCGTTATAGTTTAAGAATCATGAAAGAATAATAGATACCAATTAAAATTCTATTCAGATTACTACTAGACTCAAATGTGTTAATGCGGCCCACCGGAGCCGAGGAGGCTTAGTGTGGGCTTAAAGTGAGTGGGCCGGAGGCCCAATATATCGTTGTCCAAACTTGGCCCCAGAATGACAACAGAGAGTGCCCCCAAAATAGCCAAGGTATGGAGCCAAATTTCAAGGACAAGGCAACAACACAGTCGAAAACAAATAATTTATCAAAGTCGAGATATGTAATCAAAAGCCAGAATAGCTGAATGTTGTGTAGCAGCAGGTCTTTGGAACCACAAACATCAAAAAGTAGATAACTGAGAAATGGAGACCAAAGTTGAGATGTTTGAGTTTTATCAAGTTTCCTTTTGAGGGCCTTTCTTGGCTGCTTCTGCGGCTGCCTTTTCAGCTTCGATCTCGGCCACAATGGCATCAATTTCAGCTTCTTCTAGCTGGCGCAAACCACTTTCCTCCCGTGTCATCACAGCAACCTCAACGTTCTTTCCTCCGCTCTCAACAACCTGCAAATGCAAAAGGCGGTGATTATCAGGACAAACAATTCAAATCCTAAAATAACCAGTATTTTTTGAAGGAGAGGCGGACCTCAAGCAGAGCACGGATAGCGAGTTTAACAGTCTCTTGGCCAGAGGTATCTTTGTAGTTCTTCTCAAGGAATTCCCTAATAGAGTTGGAGTTTCTGCCGGTGGCATTGGCTTTCCAAGCAGAGAAAGTGCCAGACGGGTCAGTCTGATAGAGGGATGGGACACGAGAGTAAGGGTCAAAGCCGACGATAAGAGTAGAAAGACCAAAGGGTCGGACACCACCGCTTTGGGTATACTTCTGCTGAAGGCCTGCAATGTAGCGGGTGATGTACTCAACAGTGACAGGGTCCTCGAGTGTAAGCCTGTGGCTTTGACACTCAATCCGTGCCTTGTTAATCAAGACACGGGCATCAGCCTTGAGCCCCGCGCATGCCAAGGCAATGTGATTATCAAGGCTCACAATTTTTCTGGCTGATCTGTCAGGAGCAACAAGAAAACACAAGTCCAACAGTTTTATATCAGAGAAAGTCCAAAGCCATTGTAGTATATATGTTAGAAATGAAGCTTTGATACGACATTCTCGCATTTTTGCTATATTGGAAACAAGATTCCTTATGCACAGAGCTAAACTAGGGTTTTCAGCTGCTGATTCCAAGCTAAGCATTGTTCAGTCAACTTCAAGTTAATTGGGAGGGGATCGGCCCAAAATAGAGATCGAAAGAAAACCTAGAATCCTGAAGCTTTGGGGTAGATTTCTTCTCGACGGCGAGGACGACGGTGTCGGTGCCGCGGACTCCGACGGCGGCGTTACCCTTGCGGACGGCTTCTAGGGCGTACTCTACTTGGAAGAGGTGGCCGTCGGGGGAGAAGACGGTAATTGCTCGATCGTACCTAGCCATCTCTCTTCGCTCCGATTTGTACTCTCCGACGACGATTCCACTTTCTTCTCCGTTTTCAGGCTGAAATTCCCCAACTTAAGCGACAAGCCACAACAACAAAAAGTGCTTCAGATCTTCATTTACTTTTAATGGGCCTCAATTCACCTCCAATAGCCCATTCCAGGCCCATTTATGAGTAGAATGAAGAACCTTATTCTTCCTCCCGCGCGTTCCAACTGATTGAAATAACTCTTAAAGAGATTTTCATTCATGAGACCAATCATTCGGTACAACTAATTCTACATAGAACTATATATTTTACATTCATTATCCCAGAATCAACTTTCTTCTTCTCCGATGTGTTGCAGGTTTCTCAGAAAACTCAACCAAAAAAGTACGAATCTCCATGGGGCCAAGCTCTACCACTAGAGCGGAGCTGTCCAGGGGTCCGCCTTTCAGCGGGACAGAAGAAGCTTGTTCGGCTTCACCCTCCACTTTCCACCTCATCTTCTCCTTCATCTTAGCCTTCTCTTGGTTTCCAGCCAAACTCATTTCTTTCACTTCTTTGATCTAACCAACAACAAAGCTTTTTTCAAATCATTGGATGGATTCATCTAATCATGTAGATAGATGATCAAGTGTTTTCTTACTATTTTCCCGGAGAACAACTTCTTCAGCTCAACTTTAGCGACTTTCGAGTACTCTCTGTCTTCTCCATCCTGCAGTTTCATCCATCACTCCAGAGTCATCATTACCCATCCTATTCAAGAAAAGACAAAAAAAAATATTCAAACTGTACCTCGTAGAGATGAGCCAGGCGGAGAAGGACGTTCCCCAGGTCCAGCTCTTGAAGAGTGATGAGAGCAATGTTTGGAGGGAAGGTGTAGAGAGGATCCATAGCATAACCTTTGACACAAGTGGAGGCTTTCCATTTCTCCTTGTTGTCGTGTGTGAATGCCATTAGAAGAGGCGAGTAGATTTCCTGGCCAGTCTCTCGTCTCCACCGCCCTCCTTCTCCTACCGGATTTATGCTTACATGGTAATTCCCACGAACCTGCATTTACACAAGCAACCAAGTATGGATCAACATGAGTGTTTCCCTCAACACCTACTATTTCACCATTAATTACCCATACCGTTAATCCTGAGCAGGTACCATTGACACACACCGTTTCCTCAAGGCTCTCCTCTACTCCTCTCGAATCATCTATACACGTACGCCTGTTTCCATGTTTTCATTATTTCAACCACAAACAACAATGTTTCCTCTTCTACTAAAATTTCAGGCTATCAAATTTCGAACCTGTGAAGCATCAATTCTATTTCACCGTCCTTAATACTAGCACCCCCAGTAGCCCGATCAACCAACACCGACAACTCTGCTTTCTCGTCTTTTGTGTACATTCCGAGATTAAGCTGACGAAACTCACACGAATAATTCTTTTTTAACAACAATTTACCTACTCAAAAGTTCTCTTAATTTTGCAAATTTGCATGTTGCACATCAATTGTTTACCGGATAGTAGTTTCCTGCTATTGGTTCATTCACTTGGAGAAGCCAGTCCGTTCTGTTATCCCTGACCTGCAGCATAGCGTACATTCTATCCTAAGATGCCATATTACTTCTATTATTGCCACCGGACAAGACAATCTCATACAAGCTTGCATAATACAGTATTAGAGAATATAGAGATTTCTAGGTACCCGTTTCAGAAAGTCTCTTCCGTTTGAGTCAGTATAGAACTCCTTATCTGTACTCATATTTGTTACCATCCGCGTAATAACCTCTTTTCCCATGTAATTTTTACCAACAGGAATTGGACCAATCTGCTAAAGAAAATGAGCCTAAAAAAGAAATCTTCTTTCCAAAGAATATGAATTGGAGTTTGGGGTAACACTCACAGTGTACTCAAACTCTGCATGCTCTTTATCTTTGTACACTCTTATCACCTATAAAACACGAATCTGAATCAACTAATGATTCTCAAATAGATAACTGCCATCAATCGCCAATTGCAACTACCAGCGGATAGCAATATGTATGGCATCAGACATACTACACAAAACTTTGAACATCTGAGTCACATACCTGTGCCACCCAAGGACTAAACTGCTGGTGCACCTCATCTACTAGAGGCCCTCGCACAATCTGCAACTTTGGCTGCTTATTACCACCATAGCCAATAAAAGCATCAGTCATGGCCCATATCTTCCAAACAAGTGCTTTTAAGGTTCATTTAATTGTTTTTTAAATCTGGTTTAACTTGTATTTCCAGAGTAAAACTAGTGTTTATAAGAAGACTAGTATCCTGGAGAAACATATAACCGGTGTGTAGAAGAACATAGAAAAGCTAAAAACAATTTAATCCTATATCTCGAAGATAGAACCTCAGGTCAGTGCTCTTGGAGTATTCAGTTCGAGTCTACATTTATGTATGGCTATATAGTAGCACTGATTCATAGACTCACTTTCGACGAAACAGCATACGCCATGGAAGCATTAGGTCGGAAAATGTATGCACCGGAAACCTGGGAATTTTTTGCGTCCCCCACATTTGAAGCATACCAGAAATAGTTCTGATGCACCAGTATGTTAGCCTGAAATGTATTATTAGAAACAATTTTATTGGAATCTTTTGTGTAACCATGTTCCAGGATTTTTCAGAGGGCAAGAGTAAACGAAACATTACTCCTGTCCTGGAGTTGTACATCCGTTCGAGAAGACCAGAGTCTGGAGAGAACACAATCTTTAGATTTCCTGGACCAATTTCAGTCATATCCTTTACTGGACTAAACATCGCTGGAGAGTGTCTGTGTTTGTTTCTTCCTATATCATCATGCATGATATGAAAAGAGAATCATGAGTGCCTGTGTTTGTAGCCTCTCTATCGAATTTGAACAGGTATGCGTGAGCCTTTCTTTACATACCTTTTCCGCTTGCTTTAGATATGAAGAACGTGTTCCAACCAAGTGGCGGCACTGTTGCTTTAAACACCAGCCAATACTTTGGAATCTGCTGTGAAGATATTCCCAAATAAGCTTTTGTATAGTAACTTCTCAGGTTGCTTGTGACATTATCCATGGGGATGTATTGAGCATCAAGGTTGTTTCCAGATGAATCTTCCACGCATAGACCTGCATCTTTGACCTGGATACATAACGTGACTTTTAGTAAAACAGATAAATTGTGACTCTCCATTATTGACCTCAAAGAAGCAAGTAAACTAGATAAAGAAAAAGGATGGAATCTAACCGGTATCCTGACGATTTCTGTACGGTTCCATCCGAGGGAGTTGTAAGCCACCAGAATCTGAATTAAGATCAAACACTTAGACAGTTGAAGCCTAAGCTGAGACCTGAGAGCTATATCTTAACGATTTTGGAATTACCAAGCTCTTCTGGCCTGAAATGGTTTCTTCCGTCGCTGGGCAATAGCTGATATTCATCAACGCGCACTGCTCATTTGATTCCATGACAAGGTATATAAAACAGGTTACTCGACCCAGAAATACACTATCATGAAAATGGATTTTTCGAAAACCAAAACGAGTTTCAAGGAGAATTAACCTGGCTGAATGCTATCTCAGGCTCTGTCCGTGCTTTGTTCAATAAGCTTGCCAGTGCAGAATTCACCACAGCTTCTGCCTAGGGAATATACGATGAATTCAATTACTCTGATCAAAAACAGAATTTCAGTATGTTTGTTAGTACCTCAGAAGCACCAAGGGATAGGCGTTTGATGTAATCATCTGTTACATGCTGCTTGGCAGTTCCAGCGACAGCATCATGGTGCTGCGCTACACCTAAAGCATCCCCAAGGCTGCAAGTGCTTGGACCTCCAGATTTTTTGCCCACCAGAAACTCAAGTTGCCTTGCAGCCTGTTTTGACAAGAAAAGGCTCTGTGTTGGTGTGTAAATTTCATTAAAAGAAAACTGAAATCAGACAGTTTGATGATACCAAGTAGTATCCGCTAAGAGCCCGAACATATCGTTTAAAAGCAGGGCGGCTGGTGAAGTAGCCAGTCCAGTAGGCGTTTTCCCGATCCGCATATCTACAATGAACATATCGTTTAGAAAGTGAAACATAGATCAACAATGCAGACAGTAAGTCACTCACGGGAAAAAGTCATCTGTCTTGAGAGGCCAAGTGACGTTATTGGCATCATTCTTGGCATCAACATAGAGAGATGGTGTGGAGTACAAGGCGTTCACACGGCCATCCTGTGAAAGAACAGAGTTGAATGTGAAGTTGAGGGAATGTCGATCCAGAAGAGTAGAGAGATAGAGAAAAGGAAAGAAAGAAGAGAAACCTTGTTAACATAATGGATCAGCTTGTCCATCTGTCTGAACCAGGACTCGGCGAACTGGTACTGAAAATCATCACCCATTGTCCACATCACATGGTTCCCTCGGCTCACATTGGCCTATGCATATATATTAGCCCCATCAGACTAGTTGACAACTTTCAGAAGAAGCCAAGAGAGATTCAAAAACACTTACATAAAAGAGAGAAGCATTGACGAAATTATCAACCGCATCCTTGACGTTGTAGGCATCGAAAAGAGGGTCATCCTGGAGGGGCACGTAATCATCGCTGACTTCATAGTGAAAGCCGGTTGGTGGGCCGTAATGAACTGGGAAGACATGGGTGAATATCTGAGAGGAAGAAGCCAACGTTTTTGATCCTCTCCAGATGAATTCTAAGGATTTCTCGCCCTTGCGCTTCTCTCTGTCTTGGTAATCGATCCTCGCGAAATGCAGAGAATCAAACCCTAGCTGCACCCACCATAATTGGGTTTTAAGTTGTTATAAGACACAGACAGAGAAATGAGGGCACTTTAACTAAAGGGAAGGACCTCTGCTCCGAGGAGGTAAGCTTGGAGAGAGGAATGGCCAAACGGATCGATTTGCCAAGCGGCACGTGGAGTTGCATTGAATTGCTGCTTTATAAACCGATGCCCCAACGTCGTCTGGTCGATCATATCTATGTAATGGCACGTTGCTTCGTCGTTCATACTCCATCCTCCATTGCTGCAAGTAAAATTGTGAATTGTGATCCCAAAAGTGATACAAATTAATCAAATGTTGTGCGATACAACTTACACAAAGTCAAGTTGTCCGGATTTCACAAGCCTCCTCACTTGCTCTTGTGTCTCGGGACTTTGTTCTTCCCACCAACGCCTAAAGAAGGCCTTTTTCAGAAGAAACAGATTCACATTGAGATCACACAAGCTAATTAATAAGTAAAACATTGATTGATTCAAAGCGATGCAGCATTTCTTCACCATTTCAGCGAACACAAACTTCCTATTGGGATCACGACGCAGCGAATCCACCACTGAGTCCAGCACATTCCTCACGCATGCGTCCTAACTCAAAATAAATCAATCATTCAAGATATACAGTGTCTACGAGTATACATATATTCTTCTCTAATATCTATCATATTGTATATATATACCTGGATGCTGTTGTTTGATCCGACATAGTACTGATCAACGGTTTTCAACCACCCGACATCATCATGAGAATGCGGGACAAGATGAACATTAAGCTTCCCCGGCACCACTCTTGCTTCGGTGCCGTACTTGACGTAACCGCCATTAACGCTCTCAAGCGACAGCCAGATAACAGAAACAGTAACACACACTGCTCTTGTCAACAAAGACAACCCGGGTTTCGCCATCGAGCTTCAGATGTTTCCTTGTTTGTTTTCTGCCAAACTGTAAATATCATTAAAATGAAAACTGAAACCTAGTTCCAGCTTGTTGCCACTTGCCATGGCAAAAAGAGAAAAAACATGGCAACAAAACAGTATAAGAGCAAACATCTAGCAGAGCCATATGGCCATTAGCTTTTCATACTTCTTCCGCTGTCTCCTAGCGGTGATTGAGTTGCGCACCTGCCGGTCAATCTCGTTGATGAGCTGGTTATGATCGGTTGAGGTGTGTCTATAGAACCTGCTGTTCCTTTCCCTCCATATCGAGTAAATCAAAGCTTGAGCCACTAGCTTCCGAAGGGTAGATGGGGCAGACTTATATATGACAACAAATGAAGGGAAAAACGAGGGTCAAAGCTAAAGACCAATCCGCCTCGTTGGTTTTGCTCTGTTTCTCTGTAGGCGTGACTAGATTTTTATTTCACCACAAATACACTATAGTTATTATTCTATAATAAGTTAATAATCTAACTTTCCGACATGAAATCTTTCTAATAGTAATAGTTTGAGTTATAACCTTTTCTTATGCTATTAAATAGGATCTCACAATCTCACTTCGCGCAGATACGATTAATATTTTTATAGCTTAATATTTATTTAAAAATATTAGATGCAAATTTGTAGATAAAAACAATTATATGCATGAGATATATAATGTATCTATATTAAGTACAAAGTCATTTTACAAATTAATTATCCCTTTTATATTTAATGTTTAGGAAATAAAATATAATTTAGACAATGTTTAGTTAAATAATGTTTGTTTAACACTTGGGTTATTACTTTAAAAAATAGCAACAGTTTTATTAAAAGAAAGTTTGAGGAAAATTTTCTTCATACTTCTTCTTTCATAACTATTTCTTAAGTAATATAAAAATTCACAACAAAAATCGCTTTGAATAAGCTGAGAAAGTCATGATTCTGTTGCTCCTACTATTATGTTGGATACACAAACCATTACATTTCGAAATAGATAAATCAAAGTGAAGTGTAATGTAAGAGACCCCTAGATAATGCAAATCTCTAAGCTGGTGAAATGGATCAGAATAGTATATAATCTCAGAGGAGTGATTTACATTTTGGTATGGTTTTGATTGGGACGAGGATAAAACCTGATAATTAACTACATCTTTTGGTAACCATAAAGTGCAGAATGGTTAACGCTCTGTCACAGGAAAACCTAAGAGATTATGTTTCCAATTAGATACTCAACTAGGATCCGGTTGTTTGGTCAAGACTACTAGCTAGCTTACCATATTAGAGTAACCGGTGAAGCACCAACATACAAATTACAACTATTGAACGGAGACAAGTTTTGCTAGAAATCTTAAAAAAAACTTAAAAGTGTTAGAGAGCAACTCCTTTAGCAGGAGAAAATGATGCCACGCTGATGAAGAGAAAATGAAAATCCATGAGTTGATGAAAGCACGAGATGTTTACGTCAATCAACAATCGTTTAACAAGGCCGTTTTTTTTAATGTTTACGTCACCACGATGCCACGCTGGTATACAAAGAATTATGGTTGTTTGGAGCAGAGGCTCTGACGGAAGTAGAGGGTTTGGGTGAAGAAAGCCAATGCTTTATGGGGACCGCCTGAAACCGAAAAGCCATCGAATCGATCGAGAGAGAGAGAGAGAGAGAGAGAGAGAGAGAGAGAGAGATGAGAGATGTTCATGTTGGGGTTGTGTCACGGTGTCTACTTGTAGCAGCTCCTTTTCTGTCTTCTCTGTTACAGTTATCGGCTGCGAGCGTCGTCCTGAATTCCATCTCCGCCACTTTCGCTCACCTTCCTGCCAAATTTGGTCAACCAATCTCTCTCTCTCTCTGAAATTGCGATTGAAAGAAAGCTGCTGAATTTTGATTAATCATGTGCTTCTGTTTTCTTTCTGGTTAAATTGTGATAGATGGCTCCGTCCCCAATAACGGAATATGCGGAGCTCTGTTCGTCGCAGATCCTCTCGACGGTTGCTCCCCGCTGCTCCACGCCTCCGCGTCTAACTTGACTGAACAGAGAACCAAGTTCGCTCTCATCATCCGAGGTGAATGCTCTTTCGAGGATAAGCTGCTCCACGCCCAGAACTCGGGGTTTCAAGCTGTCATTGTCTATGACAATATCGACAACGAAGATCTCGTCGTTAGTAAGCCTGTTGCCTTTCAGTTTAGTCAACGCCCGACACAAGTTTCGACATTTATTTATCAAACACATGTCTTTTCGCACAGTGAAGGTGAACTCTCAGGGCATTACAGTTTCTGCTGTCTTCGTTTCAAATGTTGCCGGTGAGATCTTGAGCAAGTACGCTAGAGGCCGAGAGGGTGAATGCTGCATCTATCCCCCGTCCAAGGGCAGTGCTTGGACTGTCCTCGCCATCTCCTTCTTCTCTCTCCTTCTCATCATTACTTTCCTCCTCCTTGCCTTCTTTGCTCCCAGACACTGGACCCGATGGCGAGGGAGCCACACCACTACCATCAGAGTCGATCCAAAGCTTGTCCGGACGCTCCCCACCTTCACCTTCACTCATTCTCTTCAACACAAATCCGGTGAAACATGTGCCATTTGCCTCGAGGACTATAGACTTGGAGAAACCCTCAGACTACTTCCCTGCCAACATGGTAATCCACTGCTCTTCCTTTTCTTTTTTCCACCATTCATGTCTTCATCGCTCGACTTTATGAGATTATGCACCTACTCAAAATTGGATACTGTCCCATCGCAGGATTACGTAATCTAGCAAGACTTTAATAGTTTAGATTCTACGCTCCCACAAATTGATTTCTTTCTAGAATAATTGCTTGCTTTATGGTTTTAGTGTACAATAATATTCATATTCCGTCAATTCCAATTACACTAGGTTAGCAGTGAATTGGTACTACCCCATTGCTTAGAATGATATGATGGGCCAAATGTGCATATCCCAAGAGTGATCAAAAGATTTGCCCTTTTTTAGTTTCTGTTTGTGGGGGATTATTCATAGCAGTTGGTTGACTTGAAGCACTTGTGCAGCTTTTCACTTGACCTGCATCGACTCTTGGTTGACAAAATGGGGTACATCCTGCCCAGTGTGCAAGCATGATATAAGAACCGAGACTATGCCTTCCGAGGTGAGCCCATGAGAATGAATCCTCTGTTTCCATTTGTATTGTCAAATCCCTGGATAGTTATTTTATTCCGTTCTTTTTGTGTGTGGTGGTGGATTCAATACACTGTTTGTGTTGTTGCAGGCACAATAAACGAGATAGTCCAAGAACAGATACAAGTACGAGTAGATTTACCTTTGCTCAATCCAGTCAAAGCCTTTAGACTAATTTATTGGCGTATAGCGGCTGAACAGCCAGATCAGTGCTCGGTTCTGTGGATCACGTCCAGGTTTGCGTCGATCTGATGTTCCAAATGATATTGAATGGTGAATCGTGATGAGTGAAGTATAGGTGAAGCCTTTGGATTTTCCATATTGGTCGATCGATACTCGGCTGGTATAAAAAAAAGATCTGAATTGCTTTGCTTGCCTGTTTGTTGTTGTTCTTTGCATATGTACATTCTTTGTATATGTACATAAAGCTCGTAGTCATTCTAGCTTTTATTTTACATATAATTGATCATTGTGTGTCTCTGAGTGTTGTTGTTACGTGATCTTTTATCTGCCAATATGAATATATGATATCAGTTCTTGTTTTTGGTCAAATAAGAGCTTTGTGTTTGTGTGTGTGTTTGTGTAAGTGTGTGTTTGTGTTTGTACATAAATGCAAACAAATCAATAGAACGATACTTTTGAGTTAAATAAGATATTAATTAGATTATCTCTGTNTCCCCCCCCCCCCCCCCATGAGTTGGAGAAGCTCATCATGGCAGATGAGGTACAAGATCCAGACCAATCTTTTATGTTATCTTGTTGATTCTAAATAGAATCTCTGTCCCGAATTTTGTATAATTTAAGAGATAATTACTAGAAGAGTATTAATAAATAGGGTAATTGCTAAAATAGTCTTCAGATTGGATTGAAAGTGTGAAAAATCATATAAAATCTGAGTTTTCGTTTATTTTACAATTATGCCATTATGCATTAATAAAAAAATTAAAATAAAAATTAAACTAAAATGAAATTTAACCTAATTTTTTTTTTTTTCACTACCCCAAAATATTAAATTCGACGGCCATTTTTCTCTCCTTCACCAATTTCTTTTCTTTTTCGATGANTGATTTCTTCGTCCTCTGGCGAATTCTTCCTCTTCCTATCAACTTTTCTCTTCCTCCTGAGTTCTCCAATACTCTTCTCTCGAGTTCTCTCATTCTCCTTTAACAGCGTTCATCTCGAGTTCTTTCCTTCTCCTTTGACAGCGTTCATCTCGAGTTCTCTCCTCCTCCTCTTCTT